>JAHWFO010036887.1:2109178-2148552 GCA_023313115.1 Rhysida immarginata
ACGTCAACAATGAATATTTTGGTACGAGCTACCAGTCGTTAAAGAAAGGAATTGAATTTTTATAAGAGAAAAAGCAGTAGAACGACGGCAGCCATCGCAGAAGTATGATGATGAGGAGAGACTTGGTTGAAAAAAAATTCTTTCCCAGATGATGATTCGACATGACAAGTTACTCGGCTTTCTACCGATGAGATGAAAGATACCCCGGATAAAAAGCAAAGATGAACGAACCCGGTCAGAATTTGTCGTCGTTATAGATGATGATCAATAATTGAAGTTCTTATAAATGAGACAAATGGCTGATCAAACATCGGATACACGAAAAAAGGAGACTGAGACAAGAAACGTTTCGGTATTGAAAATAGTATTGGGCCATGTTATCGTCAAATAGCTTTTGTCGATTATGTTTTTTGCGTATTTCCATTCCCAGGTTATTCGATTTCCCTCTGAGAAGAAGCGGATCCCCGACGAGGTACTTCACGGGTTGTCTTCAATGAAGTCGTTCACGGTGATGAAACCAGTGTTACAGAGCTTGGAAACGCAGTTGGTGTCGTAAGCGTTGATTTAAGTTTAGCGCAGTAAGATCCCTACTAATACCCTCAAAGTCGTGTGTTTTGCGGCTTTGAGTCTCCCCACCCTCTCCTCCGTTATTGTTAGTATAGAAGTTAATTTCCCCCCCCCCTCTTGCTGTTACCTAAACTCATACCTCCTAGTTTCTGAAAGAGCGACCGCCATAACCAAGATTTGTGACCACAGTTCCGGCTTTGCTGAGATACATTAGTGATTCTTAATAGTTGCGAAATACGGAAGAGATCGACGTAATGAACGTTGAGATAAACAAAAGAAAAAAAAAGATATATACTCTTGACTATGTTTAAAAGAGATAATTTAAAAATCATTAGATATAGAATACTTACCTGGAGATTGTAAGAGACGTTAACGAAGAGACCTAAGGTAAAAGAAAAGATTTTAAGTCATGATAATTAACTTTGAAGACTTCTGATAGTTAAAATAACTAATCTTGACGACCCCGAAGATGCTTGTTTGTATGGATTAATTTGGACTTCTGAACTCTAGAACATTTCTAGAATTTTCAACTGATTATATCATTTAAATCTGTTTAATACAAATACCTTTTTTTATTTTTCTTTCTGAACGCCCGGTGGCGAAAAAATAATGACTCGGCTGCGGAGACACTCTTACCTTGAAGAAAAATTTCTTTATTTGTTGTAAATTTCAATAGCAAACGAAATTGTACAATAAAGCCCCGGTTATTTTTTTGTCAGACATAGTTGTTTCTGCGATGATCTTATTTTATAACCAAACACATGGAACCTCTTTCTTTCTTTTATCCTCGGAAAGTTTAAAGAGAAGATGAGTGTCAGAGTTCATTAATACTCGAATAACATTTGGATTGATAACTGAAACTAGAAACCTCTTTGTTAATACTTTGTTGTTTTTTTCTTTTATTTTCCGGTTTAGGAAGAGCGTTGAACGGGGAACGTTGCGTCGACCAAAGAAAAGACTACCTAATGCACTTTCGCCCGTTACAATGTAACAATGTATGAAATTTTCGCGCTCAGGCTTTGAGTAGAGGTGGTGTTGGACGAACTCGCATGTTCTCCTTTGTTTATAGTTTGCTAAAATTGTTGCTCAGACACCAATGATCAGGTGACGTTTCAGTTCCGGCGTGTGCTTCAAGCCAGCGCCAACGATGCTTAAACGTGCAACAACAATGCAAAACTGTTTCCGTGACGAACTCACATGTTCTCCTTTATTTATAGTTCGATTGATTGATTGATTACAGTGGACATATTGCGTGGCAATCATGAAAAACCTAGGTAGTTTTATATTTATGAAAGGCTTATTATTATAATGAGTAGCTGGGATTTATACTTGCAGGTCTCTCTATCTTGGTCACTGTTTTACAACTGATAGGTTATTAAATGAGCTGGATGTTCCTGATCTACTAGAGCTCTAATGAATTTCCTTTATTTTGGCATTTATAATTATGCTTTGCAAGGTAAATGTACAAAGTTTGGAACAAGTCAAAATAACGGAAGCTTATTTTCCAATAGATAAGGATACTCCAATGACTTTGTTTTAATCGGCCTTTAGGCGGGAAATAATAAATTTTGCAGCGGATGACCACAAAACGCGGGCATATTCTAATTTTGGAATTATTTTACATTTGATAACATCTGGTCATTTCTGTTCTATTAGTTCGTTGACCGTGATAATTGTAAAAGCAGATTGTGAATGTGTTCTTTATAAGTTAGAGCTGAATGATACTCGACTATTAGGACGGGTTGAGAGACTTAGGGCTTCTTTACAATGGTGAGTGTTTTTCATGATCCGTATCTGCATTTTCATTAACAGTAAGCTGCATTACGCGAGCATCATACAAATCCTTCAACAGCTTGATGTCATAAGCAATATCCGCTTCTGCCTCCTTGTCATTTGCAATATGGTAACTTTTCGTAAGGAAATTATCTACGTACGCCGTTAATTCTAATTGTAAAGGTTAAAAGTTAGAGATTGTTTCTGCAGCATACAGCCCTGTGCTGATGCATGTGTCCTGCATTATACAGTACCTTCGTCGGAACTGGACTTAAGGTTTCTTTTCAAAAGCTACGTGTAGTTTGTTGGATCAGCGTTAAAATTCATCTTCGACACTTAAATTAAAAAATTAAAATTTTAATTAAAAATTGTTTAAAAAACTGCATCTTTGAAATTTCGCTAAACTTCCCTTATCTTAAATAGGTTTAAGATCAATTACATAAATTTAAAAAAATCAAAAAATTGAAACAAGACTACAGTCGAGATGTATTCATTCTTGACTTGATATTAGTTATAGTGGATTTCTTTTTTTTAATGGCGAAAAAAAAAAAAGTGAATTGCCTTGTGTGTCTTATTTTTGCTCCTTGCTTCTTCGTCCATTTCTAAGAAAGGATTAACAAATTGAGAGTAATTTGTTATTCATATGCTGTGGAGAATAGTTCCTTATCACAGAATATTATTTAATTAGAGGAAACGCATCGGGAAGCATTAAAATAAGATTGTTTCATAATGGAGAGTAAAAAAAAAAGCAAAAGATTTTCTGTAGCGGATACGAAATTAACACCAGGCAGATGCTATTAAAAAAATTACATATCAATTTAGAAAATACATTTTGCAGTTAATACATTAAAAATTTCTTGGGCTTTTATGAGTTACAAATAACGACTTGTTCACATAGTCATGTAGAGTTGACTATCAATTCTGCGAAATTGTCTTCCCCTCTTTAATAGTGTCACTATGCTGACGTGTCACTATTTCAGCAAATGTTGCAAGCGGTGCTCTATCTTCGTTGAACCCTTCGAAGAATTCTTTGCAGCTGTTTTCTTCTGACTTGTTACTAGCTAAGCCTATCTGGTTAGTCTGTTGTCTCCTCTTCGAGCTAGAGATCCGAATCAACCACTCTTTTGCTTCTGAGCCCATCTTCACAGATTTTTGCCGTGGTCGGCATCAATTTTTTAAAACTGAGCACATCTGGCGAACTCGGTCTTTTTTCCCTTAAATGATATGACGGGTACAATCGATACTATAGAAGCTTCTCTGTCGAATAACATAGGATTTTCTCTGATCTTTCCTTCATCTTCCTTCTGAAAAATTCAAATCTTAATCTTATACAGGAGGTGCAGTCATTTCAGCGGCTTCTTGAGTTTTCGAGACGAATCTCTTAAGGTTATTTCTAATATTTTTCCTTTTGCCTCAGTGGAAACTTGATAACTCAGCGGATCGATTATATATACAGTATTCTCTTTGATTCTATACAGTTAGTGATACCTTCTAAATGATGAAGATTTCATTTCAATGTAAACGTTAATATTGAATTTCTGCTTCCGTATAGTGACAGTAAAGAGGAAGAATTTTAATATAAAATGAATCAATATTTCTAAAACATTTTTCTTGCTTTTGAAAACAAAAACATAAGAAAAGACATCGTTGACAGGTCTTGAAACAAAGACTTGAAACAACTGTACTTAAACAACCATTGATCTGAAAACATAGCCACCGTTTGATAGCATATATTCTTGCTCTTAAAATAGCCATTTATAAATTTGATGAATTTTTTTTTAAATTTGCTATAAGAGGAGTAGAATTTTAACAGTGGCAATACTGCTGTAGGGAAACCACGCAACGGACCCAAATAATTCCGCTTATTTGCATACTGTGCTTATCTCAGAGCAGACTCTCCTTTACACCTCCCGCTCTTTCTTCTCAGTGACAAGATCAGAGCCTTGTAGAGCTGACAGTCTAATGTATAGCATTACTGTTCGTCTTTGCAATGCAGTCAATGATCAGCTTTGAATAAAAGCGGAGACATTTTCTACAAAGCACACATCTCATTTTGTAGGACAATGCTCGGGAGTATGCTGCGCAAGTTGTGGTTGATTTGTTCGATAAATGGGGTGGAAAGCGCATTAGCGTTCACTATAATGTCAAACTTATGCCCTTGTGAAGTCGACTTAATACCTAAGACGAAAGAATTACTTCAGTGCTCTTCCATAGATTTTCAGCAGTAATCGGCTCCATCCAAACTATCAACAGAACAGGCACTGCCATTTCGCTGGCAACAAGTTGTACGCAGTGCTGTAACTATATCTGAAGGAGAGTAAAATTTTGATTTTATCTGTATCTTTTCTGTATGGTGTATAGGGTGGTTCTATTTAAATAGGAGATTTTTAGAGCTCTGTGTCCAAAAATCCTAGTCTCAAAATGGAACTAACAAGGGAAGTCCACAAAATTGTACGAGGCACTTATTTTACGCGCAAGCGCTTCGTTCAAAACGGATGTGAAAAAACATGGCGGTAAGGGGAGAAGCAAAATCGTTAACGGCGGGCGCCAAAGAATTGCGATTAGAGTGGTGTTATTAAGCACAAAACCTTAATTTTGCTTTAAAATTATTCATCGAAATAATTTATAAGATGATGTAAGCATCCATGAATACTATTTTTATTTAAATTATAAAGCACCGCGATACAACGCAACGTATAACTCGACAGCCTTGCCTCGGAAAATTTACTAGGATTACCGAGTTAATTAATAAAATGAAATAATAAATTAAGGAAATAGTTATTAACTGCTATACAGATTTTTTTACTGGAAGGCAATTAATTAATTTTAATAATCTATTTTTAAAAACTAAATTTGTTTAGAAACTTGAGAATCCATTCAATTGTCGTCTACTGCTACTTTCATTGCTTTCATGTGAACTGGATTCGTGCTTATTGCTGAGTAGAAGAAGAAAAGTTCCGTCAGGCACAATATTACACACACACACAGCTTTAACATTAGAGTCATTGTATGGTTAGATGTGCTCAAATTTTTTCGTTTTCGCGGTTTATTTTGAAAGAAACAAAATTTCTCATTTTCTTATTTTGCAAGCATCAATTGTAGCTTCAGATGAGTAACATATTTCAATTTGGTGGGAATTGGTGAGGTACATGTTCGTGTAATTCTCTCATAAGTTTGGTTTTAACATTCCTGATCATGGATTTTCGATTTCTTAGATAAAAAATTAATTTAAAAATTCTAAAAAATGCCAAAGCTAGGCTGTCCTTTTTCTTACGTCCCATTCACTGTTTAGCTTTGATAAAAGAGAGTCTTTGTTCGAAACGTCAGCTGTTGTTCGAGTTGTTTCACTCTTCTTCCACCTTGTATTGTTCATGGTAACTTTCTAATTTTTTTTCTCTGCAAAAAAGAGAGAAGGGTATTCATTAAATTTTGAATGGGTATTCATTCTTTGTGATTCATAAAAGCGCTAAAATGCTTCTCATCATAAAAGAACCTTCATATTCAGAACCTTCCGGTACTGCTTAAATTAGTTTTTCAAGCGTCTGTTGTACATTTTTTTGCTTTTATCGGCTTTTATCCGCAAAGGACAGTTACTCAATTATCATTAAAGAATGGGTTTAAATTATATTATTTTTAATAATATTAATTTTTTGCTTGTTTTAAATTGAATTAATACGCTTCCTTTATTGTTTCCTTGCGTCTACAGTTTTGGCTGTCTTATATTTCTATTAAGCTTCCTGTACATCTCAAAGTTTAATTTTAATGCATTAGATTTCGATGCTTGGATAAGGAGCACTTTGCTTAAATATGGCGATTTGTTGCATGCATAGTCGCGATACCTATGAAAATTCAGACTAAACCAATTTGAATCTGTCAAAGGATAGTGTGTAAAATTTTTCCTGAGGATTTCTATAATCCGTGGCCGCATGCGTTTTTGGCGACGCATTTTCGTTGAAGAGAAATCTGTTCAAAATTTCTATAAAGTGTTGAGTAGTTCGTCATAAATGACAACGCTAGCTTCCCTACAATGTACTAAAAACATTCAGACTCCCCTTTTAATAGTGAATTTAAATCGTACGAATATACGAGGGGTGAACAAAAAAGTAATGTCGCGTATTTTTTTCTCTAAAATCGTGGCCGGGAAAAAAAATAAGCACATGTACATTCGATAGAACAATTCAACTTTTATTTTTCTACATAATCTCCAAACCGATTGAGGGAACGATTCCAGCGTTGGACAAGTTTTTCCACGCCCTGTCGATAAAAGTCGTCCGGTTGAGTGTGGAACCATTTGCGAACTGCCGATTTCACCTCGTCGTCGTTACGGAAATGTTGACCGGCCAGTGACTTCTTCAACGGTCCAAAGATATGGTAGTCACTGGGAGCGAAGTCCGGTCTGTATGGATGATGAAGCAGTGTTTCCCAGTTCCATCGCTGTGACCCGCTTCACTGTGTAAGGACGTGCGTTGTCTTGGTGCAGCACGATGTCCTTCACTGCCAAATCAGGTCTTTTACTGCGTATGGCCGCTCGAAGATTCCTCAATGGCCCCTGTAGCGTTCAGAAATGACAATGACATGCGGTGGAAGAAACTCAAGCAGTATCGGACCACGGCAATCCCAAAAACATGTCAACGTTTCCTTGTTGGCTGAAGGCACAATTTTGAACTTTTTCGTTGTGGAAGATGAGGTGCGTTTCCAAACCGCCAACGTTGTACTGTTTGGAGCTGCACGATATCACCTCCGTGCGCCGACACGATTTCCTTATGGATATTCACTGGTTTCTGTCCTTTTGCACAAAGAAAACGCATAACACTCCGCCGCTCAAAATCACTGGACGATGAAATGAGAGCCGCCATCGTGTTTGGACTGTCACGTCTCTAGTGCTTGGCGGATGCACACGACACTAGCAGGAAACTTTAACAATGTGTCAAATTAACTTTTATATGTGCAATTTTCTCATATCTGCCGTCATTTTTGAGAAATGAATCCCTTGCCAAAAGAGGTTCTAAAGAAATTGCTTCATGCATTTTCCGATTTAGCAACTTTCACCACACGAACAAAGGAACTTTGGTCTGATAGATTCGTAGGACAAAACAATAACAGGAATATGATTGCACTTTTTGTATACTTAATAAAGAATAAGTATTTCACCACTATTGAACAAAAATTTCTAGTAAGTGGGCATTCATTTTTTTACCATGTGACCGAGATTTTGCTTTAATCGAAAAAAGGCTGAAGAATGAAGTTGCTTATATTCCTGTTCAGCTGGTTGAAATCACTGCGAACGCTAGGATTGACGCATTCGAAGTTATTGTGATAGAACAAAATGATATCTTTGATTTTGGTGCTGTAGAAAAAGCCATCAAAAAGAGACCCAAAGCTGAAGATTTCACAAGTAATGTGGATTCGGCTTGAAAAATGTGATCCAAGTAGCATAAGCACAAGAGATTCACACAATCTTGGAAATTGTATCGACTAGTACCTTTAACAAAAATGGACACCCAACACGATCTCTCAACATTCCTGTCACCCTGCCACAAGCCTACGGTGGGCCTTTGTCCATTAAAGTGGAAAAGTATAAAGATCTAATGGATATGGCGCAGTACTTAGAATACAGGGAATTTTATACAAATTTAAAAAAAATTGTGCATAAAAGTTCTTAAAATATTTTTGCCTTTGTAGGAATTAACTTTTCTGATTTTAGTCACTTAAAAGCATTTTTAAATTAAAATAATATATGTTATGGAATAAAATTTATAATAATAGTGGAAAACAAATCTAATTGCATGTTGTAGTTAGATCCCTCTTCCAGTTTTAAAAATTGAATTTTGGAATATCCTCAAAATTCTATCATCCAAAATCATGTTATTAACTATTATGATGTTTTTACAGTGTATTTTAATAAATTAAACACTTATTGTTTATTTGTAAATGATTTGTGGTTTTTTTTTTCAATTTTTTCAAAAAATTTAATTTTTGCACTTAGGTCCCTCTTCGTGGGAAGCCTTCAATTTCTGTTGTACGTGGCATTATACAGGGTGTTTACAAACTCGGTGTATAAATTTTTAGGGGTGGTAGAGGACCTTATTTATAAAATATATTGCCAATAAACTAGGGATCGCAAATGAATCTTTGATACATGTTGCCATGCAGACTGTAAAGCATCCGATAGATGCTGAAGCGTACGCGGTGGTGGTTCCATAGCATGCATGTGACGATCGAGGTGATCCCAAAGGTTCTCGATTGGGTTGAGATCTGGGGAATTAGGGGGCCAGGGTAGTACTTGGAACTCTTTGTCGTGTTCCTCAAACCACCCCCGAACAACTTCAGGCGTATGACACGTCGCATTGTCTTGCTGGAACGTGCCATCCCCCTCTGGGAAGACAGTCGCCATGTATGGGTGTACTTGATCTGTAATTATGGATAAATAACCGAATCGGTTGAGAGTGCCTTCCACAGGTTTCAGTGGGTCCAGACAATGCCATGAGAATACTCCCCACAATTTGACGCTGCCACCACCAGCCTGGATTCGTCCAACAATAGTTGCAGGATGCTTGTTCTCGGAGGTTTCTCTCCTCACCCGCCAACGGTCATCACTTCTGCGAAGCAGAAATGGTGACTCATCGGAGAAGGCAACCTTTTTCCAGTCAGAAGTGGTCCAGTTTCTGTACTGTTGGGCAAATTGAAGCCGTTTTTGGCGATGAACCTTCGTCAGCATGGTGCGGAGCCCATATAGCAGGGTTCTCTGTACTGTGGTTTTAGAGACATGTCTGGTAGCACCCTCGTTGATTTGAGCGGTAAGTTGGTCCACTGTAGCTCTTCGGTTGGCCTTCACACACCTACGCAGCCGACGTTCATCTCTCTCATCAATGGCACGTGGTGCTCCACAGTTCCCATACCGTTTATTGTGAACGGTCCCATTTTCCCAGTCATGGTAAACTTTAACTACAGCAGCACGAGAACAGTTCACAAACTGCCGGTTTCCGAAATACTGCCACCCTTGGTCCGAAAGCCGATTATCATCCCCTTTTCCAGATCTGATAAATCACGTTTCTTACCCACTGCAGCAATGAGTGATATGTTTTTAACACAGTGGAAACCTACCTTATATAGTCACCTAACCAATTCCCAACACGTGACATAGTTCCTCGACTGGGCAACCCCGAAGACAGACGTAGGGGGTGGTCATAAAAATGTGACTCGACCCTTTATGTCTGACATGCATGGCTTTGAAATTTTAGTTTCTGTATCAAGGATTCATTTGCGACCTAAAATATATCTAACACAAAAGGTCTCAAGGTCTAATTTTAGTTTCTGTATTTATTTGCTGTTTATTGGCAAAATATATTCAAAATAAGGTCTTCTACCACCCCTAAAAGTTTATACACAGAGTTCGTAAACACCCTGTATATCTCTGCTAACATTGTGAAATATCTCTTCTCATCACATAACAGGAATAACTCTTAATTACTTTTTTCTTCAGGATGATTTCCTTTCAGTAAAATTTATGGGATAATGAATTTGTTTTAAATTTTTAATTAGTTATTTACAAGATGACAATTATTGAGCTATATGAAATAAAACCTCAAATTTTCAAAAACTGCAGAGTTCAAAAATTTTATTTAAATGTTAAAAGTAACTACGGATATTCGGATTTAGTTTATGACATGTTTGATATGCTTGCCATGTGGCGCAGACGAAGAGCAAAATTTTGTAAAACACGCTGAATTGTCGAGACACCGATGCTTTCGACCTGATTAGTTGTTTTGAGGTTATTTGCGTAAACTTTGTCTTTAATATTGCCCCACAAAAATGAGTCACAAGGGTTGAGATCAGGAGAATATGGTGGCCGAGCGATTCCCATTCCAGTGGCCCCTGGGTACCCCAAAGCGAGAATGCCTCTCCAAAGCGCTCTTCCAGGACTTCAAACACACTGTTGATCCTATAGAGCCGTGCTCCGTCTTGCATGAACCACATTTTTTAGAAATTTGGGTCACTTTGGATAATAGGGATGAGTTCATTTTCTAAAATTTCTGACATATCGTTCAGCAGTCACAGTGCGCATACTCAAAAATGTTTCAACATGCCTTGCATTCAACCGCCAAATTTTAACTGAATCTCGCCAGTTGTTCAAAAGTTATCAAGGTTTATTTTCATATAGCTCAATAATTATAACCCTGTATATGCTTATTTCCAGGAAATACAGTATAAGGAATTACATGATACTGATTTCATTAAAAAATTAATAATCGATTGCAATGACTCTGTTACCATTTTTCAAATAAGTGTTGTCTATTCTATATTTGGGACAGACCTCATTTTGGGAGAATTTCAAAAACGTTGAAGGAAAACAGTGTAAAAGTTTTAACTGACTTCAATTACAGTATTGCAATACAGTATAGATCTAATAAAATATAAACTCTGCTGGATATATAACTGTTATGCGACGTTAATTCTTCCATATGAACACGTCCTTGCAGATACGTCAAGGAGAAGACCAAATCTCCAGTGGATATGCGGGTAGGAATCCACACGGGCGGAATCCTTGCCGGCGTGCTCGGCCAGCGACAGTGGCAGTTCGACGTCTACAGCAAAGATGTTGAGCTCGCCAACAAGATGGAGAGCAGCGGGGTGCCCGGGTGAGTTTTTGTGCAACAAACGAGATTTTTTTTATAAACCGGGTGATCCAAAAGTGTGTTACATTTATTTCTATTGTTGACGACATTTTCAGTGTTTGCTTTCCAGCAATTCAATGCTTTCATAAAAATCACGAGGCACGCGCAACATTGTTTTGCTAAAGAATTCGTCACGGCAAAACAATTATTAATTTCATGAAAAAATGTAACACACTTTTGGATCACACGGTATTCATTTGTAAATGATATTAACAAGCTAAGGAAAAGTCGCCAAATAATGCACCTTGGATTAACTTCGTATCCCTTAATATTTTAAGAATTACACTCACATGCCAAAAGTCATGGGATAGCAGTGGACTATTTTTCAAATGGCAGTAGCATTATGTGCAAACAATATAAATATGCAAATCAGTGTCAGTAGATTTAGTTACACTATCATTAGTCAGGGGTGAGTTGTTCAGTGTGACAATGGCTACACGACGAGAGCTGTCCGAGTTCGAACGTGGTCTGGTATGTGGAGCACGGCGTATGGGTCATTCAATATTCAAGAATTCAACATCCCACGGTCCACAGTTTCAAGAGTCTACCGACGGCATTACCTCCCACCATGGACAACGCAGTGGTCGACCACACCTTCTCAATGAATGGGGGCAACGGCGTCTGAGTAGGATGGTCACCGCTAACAGGCAACTGACACTACGCCAGATGACATATGATTTTAACCAGGATGATACTAGAGCTGTATCGAACTGTGCAACGAAATCTGGTGTCCATGGGATATGGAAGCAGAAGACCCACGAGGGTGCCCTTGCTAACAACAAGACATCGTCAGCAACGTCTCTCCCGGGCCCATGAACACATCGACTGGACACTTGACAACTGGAAACGTGTGACTTGGTCTGATGAGTCTGGATTCCAGCTGATACGAGCTGATGGTAGGGCTCGAGTGTGGCGCAGACCCCATGAAGGCCGTGGACCCAAGTTGTCAAGCATGCACTGTGCAAGCCGGTGGTGGCTCCGTAATGGGCAGTTGTGCGAAGCTCTCCAGTCGGAATGGTTGGCAATGTCTTCCACCGACTTGTGAAATCAATGCCACATCGAACGTTGGCACTTCGGTGGGTTAGAGGAGTTCCCACACGTTATTAGGTGCTATGCCATGACTTTTGGCAAGTGAGTGTATTTGTTCTCTAGTGACAGAACGCGAACTAAAAAAAACATTACGTCATTAGCACATATTGAAATTAAAAAAGAGGCTGGGGACGCAATTCAAAAGTGTCTGTAAAAAACAGGCTGGTCCTAATATACTACAGGACGATTCAAAAGCACGTACTCAATTTCAAAGTGATTATTTATTGTTAAAATAAACATACAGTACTAAGTTAAAGAACAATATCATCGAACTTGGAAATATCACTATGGGGGTGGCCGTGGCCTGGTTGTCTCGTCGGTTGGCTAGCCAATCGATGGAGTTCAGCAACTTCAGGCGCGGCCAGCTGCTGGTTGGGTGACGGCCTGGGCTTGAGGGCCACCGCTGGCGGGACAGCTATTTGGGGCGCGGCTGTTGGGGGACTTTGGTCTGACCCATTTGCCGATTGACCATAGCTGCTGTTCCAGCAGTTGGTGACAGCCTCTGGTTCGTTTATCCCCAGCAGCTTTTCCATCATGAAACCCCCCGTGCTTCGGAGGGCACGTTAAGCCGTCGGTCCCGACTGCTACTCTCATCTCGTAGCAGTCGTTATTAATGGGATGGCGCAAAACTCCCTCGTAGGAGTAGGTGCCGCAGATTATCGCTTGCGATAATCTACCCTCTGTACCAGATAAGATAAGATGGTTCATGGTGACTTACAGATGTTCGAGGACTGCGATTGAAACTGCCGAATACGCTCGATGTTTTCATCCGAGGTACATGCTAACCTGTGCGTTTCCGTTTACACAAACAACCCTTCCTTGGAATGTTTGATACCATTTTCTAATGATCTTAGCAGTAGATGTTTTCGTTCCGAATCTTAGACTAAATTTGTTCTGGACACTTATCGCTGACTTGCACTTTTTAAAGCGGAGGACGCAAAACGTTTTCTGTTGCGGGTCTCCATATAGAAAACAACTGCAACCAGGGGAAACATTTCGCAACCTACGACGTCACAAATCCAAACAAAATGTTTTGATTTTGAGGTTATCTTGGTCTTAACCTCCACGTGCTTTATTCAGGGTCTATCTCTATTATTAGTCACATGGTATCTGCGACCGGGGAAACCTCTACAGGCAACCTCAACAAACATGATGATCCCCTCTTTCAATAGTAGGCGGGTCGCTCAGCTGCCGTCAACGGTTGAGTAGTTATAGCATTTTGAAGTCGAATAAGAACTTCTGAATCACCCTATACCAGTGTTTTCCAAACTGAGATTCGCCAAAATTTTTCTGTAATGGTGGATTTTAATTTTATGCATATATGTTTGCATATTTATAAGTTAGTGGTTCGCGCTACTCAGATCTTTGTGAAAGGGGTTCGCGGGTTGAAAAAGTTTGGGAACGACTACGCTAAACAATATATTCACAGATATTATGCGGTACTTTGGTGATGGTGGATTCAGTTGCTAAAAGGTTATTTGCTCGTTTTTTTTAAATACAAGACTTGACATAATGTGCCTAATTTTGCCCCCGGGGCATTATTTGGAATGAATTGGCTCAATTGTCTTCGAATGCGATTTCCATTACTTTTGATATTTTTTTAGTTTCACAGATGTCACAAAAGAAAAATTAGAGGTATTAATTGATAAGGACACCATTATAGAGGTACGGATGAAAAAATGAAAAGACCGCGCAGAATGCTCGAATCGTAAATTTACCTGTTCTACTTGTCCTTGAAACAGATTTGTACTGATGACTGATTATATCAGCTTAGCATAAGAGGAGAAATAGGCAAAGTCTTCCACTTGTCCACAATAGAGTTTATTCAACATATTTGTACATTTCGGAAGCTATGCATAGTATTCGAAAAGTACAAACTGTATATGTTGAATAAACTCCACTGTGGACAAGTGGAAGACTTTGCCTATTTTTCCTCTTTATGTAAGTATCCACAGTTTTGGTTACTTTTTTTTTATAGTTTAAGCGTACTTTTGTATTTATGTTGCTTTATCGTGCCCCCCGGGGATGATAGTAGGATCACTTTTTTCTTACAAAAAATATTTTTTGTTATTACCTCCAAAATCAAGAGTGAGTCATAAAACTTAAATGTTACTCTTGTTTGGTAATAAAGAGATTGTATAATACTTAAAATTGCGTTTTTGTTTGTCCAAAAAACAAAATATGGCGTACCAAGTTCTAACCAAAATACAAAATAAGGTGCGACATTTGGCTACTTTATCTTACTATCATACTTTAATTTAATGTTGATATGTTTTTTTTCTACACTTTAACAGACGCGTCCATATCTCTGAGAAGACGCTCCAGTGTTTGAATGGGGAATTTGAAGTGGAAGCTTGCGATGGCGGGTCAAAGGAAGAAGCCATCAAACTGGCCAATCTCAGGACGTATCTCATCGTTAAAGTCCTGAAGCCTGTACGTTGAATCGCTCTGTGTAATTAAAGAATTCTTCTTTTTCTTAATTGACATAATTGAATTTCATGTTTCTAGTATTCGGACGGCATTCATAACATAGAAGCTGATAAGTGGTCGGAGACGGACATGAAGGAGTCCTATCAAGACGATGTAAGAATGATTTTTGACAACATCCGTTTATGTATTTGTAAATAATATTAAGCAGATTAGAACATACTATCATATTGCTTTAAATTAAGGTCACCGGAGAAAAAATTAGTCACTCTGAGTGTTTTAGGTAACTTACAAAACATCGTCATATGAAGGCGCAACCGTAGTAGATCTTGTCAAAAAATTACTCCGTAGGTTATATATTGGTTAGTGTTGATAGATAGGTGACACATAATAAATAAATATCACTGTAGTGAGAACATACCATAGGTCGAAAGAAAGACGTCAGTGAGAGGCGGAAGAATGTGATTATATTTGCCTGTGCCAGAGGACAGTATTTCGAAAGTAGCCAATTTTGCAGGTGTAGCAATGAGGACTGTGCAACAAGAATACAAATAATATTGTTCTGCACAAGGAACCACTAGCGAAAAGTGCTCATAGACATGGGCCGCCGAAATGTTGCACGCATAACACCACAAAATTGCTATCAAACTAGATAAGAATTGCTACAAACTGTCAATGCAAGTCCACATAAACAGATTTTAGAGCCTACACTTCGATGAAATTTCATCAATAGACATTTGGAGCAGAGCAGCTCGGAGGAGACCAATGGTGAACGCTTCACACACAAAAAAAAACGAGGTTACAGTGGGGCAAGAGCCATCGCTTGTGCACTGTGGACGATTGGAAACGCAATATCTGGTCAGGCGAGTTTATTTGTCGATGCGAGTACACGAGTTTATCGCTGATCAAATGAAGACTGCTTATAAGGTGTACTTATAAGGAGGTGCTGTTTTCGGGAGTGCTTTACATACACTGAATTGAGTTTCTTATCTCAAGTTAGTGGACGCCCGAAAAGATTCATTTATATTCGCCGGCCAGGTGGCCGAGAGGGCTAGGGCGTAGGCTTTCTAGTTCTCGAGTCCACCTGGTCGTGGGTTCGAATCCCGCCGTGGGCATGGATGTTTGTGTTTGTCTCGGGCTGCGTTCAGACATATCTTGTGTAAAAGGCGCAAAATGACCTTAGTAGTCGACGCCAAAAATTCTAATAAACCAACCAATCATTTATATTCAGCTTCTGGACGAGCACGTACTTTCTCATCTCAAAACTGACAACAACATGGAGCAGCCAGTTTTCCAAGATGACAATTTCGACTTTCTCAGGGCTGTACTAATATGTGACTGGCTCTATGAATATTTCTCTACGTTCACCACGTAGACTGGCCTGCAAAATCTCCAGATTTGAACCCTATCGAGAACCTGTGGAATCACTTGGAATAGAAGGTGAAACGCCGTCAAAATCGTCCTACCAATCTGGACGAACTCTGGAATCAGCTGGAGCAAACATCGATCTGCAGTACAGTCAGTACTTATAAAATCGCTGTCGACCCAGATGAATTTCCATTCTCTACTCGCTATTAACTAGGGCTGACTAATTTTTTGTCAGGTGACTTTATTATCTCTTTAATTTTGCCGTCTTAACCCGATAGTTATATCTCGAATAGTTTTTTTTTTTTCAAATATTGAGCATGCTTATGAACTGCAGTGAAAATTTCGGGAAAACCATTATATTTTACTGGCAGTTAGCGTTTAGAGATATCGATTTTGTTACATACTATGTAGCTACATGCTACTTCAGGAACACACTTGCCCTGTTTTGACCCTTGCTCAGTCTTTAAAATTCTAAAGTTAATACACAAGTGCAAAAATTCTATTAAATTGTCTTAATGTTTATTAATAGATAAAGTTGGAGCAATATTTTGATTGATTATTATACATTCAATTGTATTACACATTTAAAAACGGATAGCAGTCACTATTTAACATTTAACTCTCATTAAGATTTAACTTTACAATACTTTATTCCTTTCAGCACACTTTCAGTTAAAATTACAAAATTTGATTCAGCACACTTTCCGTACAACCTATCCCCTACACAGATAATATTGATTTGGTTCTTTAAACTGATTAACAATTATATTCAGACTACATCAGGTTCATATTATAGTTCATGGTTACAGTTACCCGATTGTGCCATTTACTACAACCAAATGAAAAAGTACTTATATTGTATTTCTTCTTCTGAACTTATGTGGCTGAGAACGGAGGCAATGAACATTGTTGCGTTCGGTAGATACAACTTATTTCCTCGTCTGCTTCAGGCCAGGAGACAAAACCGCCTGAGATACAATGGCTAGTCCAATATAAGACAACTCAAAATAGAAGTCAGCATGACAATTTCTTAGAAGATTGGGCGAATTTAAAAACAGTTAATAGGAATCTTCCATCAATCAATGCGCAATTTTATTATACAAAGGCAATACGCAATTATCTGATTCAACCCGTCTTCAGATCCAAAATGGTTTCCATGATTTGAAATAATCCCAAGAAAAAGATTGCATCAACAAGCTATTCCGTCAAATTTAATGTTTGAATCCTCTTTATAAAATTCAACTAAATTTAATCAACAATGAAATAATTGTATCTGATTTTACCCATTGTAAACTTCGATTGCTTGCTCCCATAATCGTTCACCCATGCCCTTTTTTCGTGATGTCCTCCTTCTGTCACAACAGAATTCCTTCTATATATTTCTCTTGCTTATTTTTATAGCCTGTTCCTTTTATACAGCAACACTGTTCATGGTTTCCTAGAACAATCTCGGCAAAAGAATATTTAACACTGTTCATCATGTCATTGTGTTACAGTAACACATAATAATATAATCATAATAATATTGATTAAAAATCAGTATGTGGCATCTGATTCTAGGGACTGCACAAAAATAAAGGAACCTTTACACGATTAATATCGCATAGGGCCGTATTCCTATGATTAATTTTGTTGAATTGCAATACACTGAATTCCATAGGACTGATGGTTAATGGAATATTACGGCCTCACTCTCGTCCATCATGAATTTGTTCCTCAGGACCACAGTGAACCAACCTTGAGGAACAAATTCATACCTTGAGGAGCTAAAACGAATTTCGCAATACAGACGGTATGAAAAAAATGGCCTGCTTTGTGGCGATCAGGTGATTGACTCCTCCACAACGACAACGCCCCTCCACACACCGTCAGTATTGCGAACCGAATCTCGTCCCCAGCGATTTCGTTTTATTCCCAAGAATGGAAAAAAAACTCTGAAAGGGAGAACTTTTCCGGTCATAGAAGAGATGAAACAAAAAGCTCTAGAGTCACTAAACAGCATAGCTTGGAACCTCGTTAATATAGAACCGCTTTTTTTTTCTTGGTCCCGATCCCTTGAAAGCTATTTCTATGTACGAGGGGCCGTCATAAAGTTTTAATTATCACTTTGTAAAAATCAAGCTACGACCTTGAAAGTTGGTGTTAGTCCTTCTCTACATATCCACCCTTCAATGCAACACATTTCTCGTAAATCCAACCATTTAATATAAAATGTTTTTTCAATCAATCGACAATCGAACAGCGCAGGGGGAAAAAGGAGTGGTATGGAAACAATGCTTTCACTGTCATACTAGTCCAAGAATTAACCAAAGGAAATATACTGAACTAGGAAAGAAGCCAGATGAAACCTAGTAAGTCATTCAGAGGATAAGAGGGAGTCCAGTACTCTGGAAAGATAGCCTTTTGAGTGTCGTCGAAGTGGACGTCTAGAATGGGACTTCTAAAGGTGAGCGAGTGATCCAGAATGTTGGCAAATTAGGGGTCTGTAATGGTCCTTAATCTTCGGAATCACAGACTCTTCAACGTGATTTCCAATATCAGGTACACCGAAATCGTCAGCAATGGAAATATTAGCTGCATATCTCCTGTAAAACAATATTTGATTATCTAAAATTATATGTAAAGCTTGTTAATCTACAATAACTGCTGAAAATGGCTAACACCAGCCTAGGATTCATGAATTCATTCTTCTCCTCATTGACTGCCAAACTCTTTCAAAAACACCAGGGTTGTTTCTTATTGCACCCATTACACCCATCAACTATCCCATTTCTCAAATCTTCTACATTTTCCACTGGAGTGATGTAAATTAACGACTTTATATGGCCATATACTGATATGTTTTCAATATCTGCACTAACATGGTTTTAATGCAAAAAACAGCGGTTTTTAGTAACCAGAACGTTATTAAAAGATATCAGAATTGTTTTTGTCGAAAACCTTTATCGCCTTGAATCTTGGAAACAAAGCTGCATTGCGAAAATCATCAAAGGACAAATGATTCTTAAAATAACCCAAAGAGTCACCTCTTGGATTCTTATTATGTTTAGTAAATACCGTGTATATCCTCATTAATTTATATTTTTGTTCGTTCCCTTGAAATATACCTTAACAAGGTTCGACTGTAGTTTTAAGCAATTAAATTTTGAAAATGTTCTGTCAAATACACTATTTAAAAAAAATATTTTTCGTTATTTCTTCCACCCCCTCCCTAATATATCCGAAATGACAGAATAAAGGGAAAATATTATAGTAAATGTGTAGTCTAATTGTATTACAAAAGCATTACAGCAATGAATGCGCGAGAGGAGATATGACGACATTCGGTTTACATTGCATGTAATATTCTAGTTAGAATTTATTTAACTTTTGCTACGTATTTTACTATTCTCCGTGTAAATGAAAAGGGTAGCAGAATATCCTTGGAATAAACCGCAACTGCAAAAAGCATGCGCCTTTTATGTTCTCAGCTAATTTGCATAAAGTTTGATCACATCTTCCCAGTCTGTTATTTTGCATAGCAACCTACTGAAATTATATTTTGTTTTCAGCTCTACAATATGTATCATGATTTTCGGGCATAGGCTCCTCTACTTCTTTAAAATTAGCAATTTTTTTTTAATGAAATAATTTATGAACAAAAAAAGTTATGTGAAAACTTCTAAATTTTCGTAATTACCTTGTTTAACAATTAACTATATAAAATTCAGTGTTAACAATCATGAAATTCTTTGCACAATCTTTCGTCCAAAAACAATGACCTTTTATTAACATTACATAATATTTGCTTTAAAATTGATTAGACCTTTAATCTCCGTGAAGAACATATTTTTTTAACAGCAATTTATTATTTATGGCAGGCAAATTAAACAGCTAGAAAATTCGTATCTTTTTTTTTTTTACTTTCTAATTTATGGCTCAAGGTAAGGAAGAAAAGAATTTAACAAACATTAAGGAAACAAAGAGTTCATGAATATTTACTTCCACCAAATTGTTAATTAAAACGCCATGAGTTCTTTATTGTCTAAAATATTTATGGTGATTGTTTTTAAATTGGTAATGAACTTAAGAAAATAAGCAGCAAATTAATTATTAAAATGGAGTTTGGGTGTGTTTTTTTTTCTCCCTTCCCCTTCCTTTGCGTTTAAATTTTTCACAGGATAAGGAAGACGCCTATATGCTGTCGAACGAGATCCCATCGTCGGAGGAGGATTACCGGAGGAGGCTCTATCAGGAACTCACTAATCTCGCCCAGAAAAGGTTCAGTGAATTATTTACTGCAAAAACTAATTAGAAGAGTTTCCTTTTTTTTTTAATTATATAAGGAAAATTTTCTTCTCAATTCTAATTTAAAATATGACGAAAGCTACTTAAAATGTATTTTCTAATCTCAATTATTCTTCAAAAAAATTATCTACTTAAAAATAAATAGACAATTCAAGTATCCTTGGTTAATTAATCAACAAAATGAAAAGACTATCATCGGTATTATTCAAAGAACTGAATTATTTATGAATCAACAAAGATTTGTGAATTTAATTTTATATTTTTTGACAATTTTTTTGAGGAAAATATGGTTTATTAAGAATATAATTACATGTATTGAAATTTTTAATTAATTTATCTAATTATTGAAATTAAAACTCTCCTTGATCAAGATAATTACAGTGAAAAATACTGTTGGTATAAACATAAAATGTGTACAATACACGAATCGACAGTTGACGAAGATTTTAATAATTTGAAGATAAAATATGCTCTTTAAAAGTATACGCTTTGAAAATACAGTAGTTGTCATAACTTTAAGACCACTAAAATTATCAGATGAATTACATGAAAACTAGCTTTTGATATTCAAATTATTTATTTTATAAATCATATATGTCAGTAAACAACTACTGGCTTATTATTTGTTTAAGTAGTAATGAAAATTCCATGAAAAATACAAAATTAGGTTGACATAACTTTAAGACCAAGCTATTTACATTTACACTTGATTTACATAGCCAGATGGCTTATATAGGCTTGAAATTCATTATCCAAGTTGCCTAAACGTGCAAGATTTACTGATTTTGAAAAAGAACAAATTCTTACATATCATGAAAGTGGACATACTCAATAGATTATTGCAGCAGCATTGAACAGATCAAAGACTGCGGTACAGTCATTTTTTTCAGAATATGGAAAGAAAAATCCAGGAGGGCGACGATCAAAATTTTCTGCTCGTGTATCACGTGGTAATGTGAACAGAGACAGAATGAAAGCCAAGAATTAGTAAAAGCAGAGTAAAGTTTATTTGCTGAAATCTACAGTGGAAGCAAGTACTAAGTCAAGCAAACAAAAGCCAGAGCTATTAACTATTGCTAATAACTTGTCCAGCCCAACACCTCCGATGACGATTTCACAGCAGGATTCCTGCCAGATAATTTCGTAAATTCTGATGAATATTCGCAGCTTGTATTATATATCGTGTAACCAGTAACGTAGCACACCACAAACTTCTCGGAGCACTTGTTTTATGCATAGATACAAGCACAAACTAACATTAACCCTAGGTGGGGCTTTTTGTTGCGTCAAATTGGCTGAATTGCAAACACACTTAGTAGAATTAAGCACAATTAAACTGCTGAAGCACTACACAACTAATAACATCTCGTAGCTTTCTGTTGCACCATTCATATCGGAGCACTATAGTAAATCTGACGACTGACAGATAACTACGCAGCTGGCACCCACTCTTTATGATGAAAGCTCTTCACCGTCGGCAACGAATCAAAAGTTACTTATGTTGGCTCTTTTAAGCTGTGAATTGTAGAAGCCGTAAATTAGATCAAATTACAGTGATAAATAATGGATAACAAATAGATAAGCTCGCCCCTGAGCTCTGCTAAGAAGAAGGATGCAGTTTTCTTGCTCGATACCATTGTTAATTCGAGCATAACGGAAAAATGTCAATTGTCGTTACACAGATAACGCAGTCGCAGGCTGCGAGAATATTCTCTGTTCCTTCCTCGCAATAGCAGCTAAGTGAGAATAGGAATACTCCGAGCAGCTTATGATAGTTCGTATTAGCGAGGACTACACGACTAGGCATAAAAAGTTCAGCTCGTTAAATAGTTCAGCTCGCTAAAAGATGCCTAGAAGAGTTTTCCGGCCGCTGGGATATATTGGCAATGCAAGACGTTCACTTGAATAAAAGAATAGCAGTCTACCTTGGCGTAAAACCTACTCGAGTTTCATTCACCGAGCATCGTCGTACCTCGGAGCTTAGACGTGTCTCATCTCCTGCCGGGGAAGGATCGTTACCGCAGCCCAGGTAGCAAATATCTCCGGGCTTCCACTTGTCTCCACCGTCGCTACAAGTACCATTTGCTGCAAAATCATGGACGGTGCCTCTATCCGTTGAGAGCTCACCTCCGCTTCGACGATGTACTCGCTGACGCCGAGAATTTAAAGTCGCGGCTCCTTCCTTCACCAGAATCGGCGTGTCCTTCTCCGTGTCGGGAATTTCATGTGGAGCAACAAATTCCAGCGTCTCATGCTAGTTTAACTTAACGCCGCTTGCTCTTTTCAGCTTTTTCCATTCAGCTGAATCCCTGGCCTTATTGTGGCGAAATTCCTTCTCCATCCGCCGTCTTTTTCCGCACCTCTGTCCGTTCTGTAGCGCAAGTGATTGCTTCGGATTGACAGAGTTCCGATGACGTTGATCTACATGTACTTCGTCACGGAGGCTGGAGCACGTCACGACTCTCGATTGGTAACACTTATCAGGTGACATCGTGACAGAAGAATCATCGTAAAATCTGCAAAAGTAAATACAACACCTAAAGAGATTGTGAAAGACTTACACTTGCATGTTTCAACCAGAATTGTTCTGCATATGCTAAATATGTCCTCCAAAAGCGACATAAGAATAACAGAATTGCGTGGGCTCGCAAATATCTTGTCGACAAACAAAACCAACTGGAAACCAGTAATCCGCAAAGACAGTCTATTTGTACGGATGCGCAGTTTGGCAGCCAAGCTGCCTTCATCAGCGTATACAACTTGGCTGCTGAAATGTGCATCCGTACAAATAAACTATCTTTGTGGATTAGTGGTTTCCGGTTGGCTTTGTTAATCTGTGTCCACAGTTTCCGGTTTCAGTTTTCTCTATCTTGTCGACATTTGTGAATTGTGGGGCATCATGGTGTTCAGTGTTAGAAAAAACTTTAACTTTGACGGCCTTGATGGCCTAAGTTATTACTGGCATGACATTCAGACTGAAACTTGAATGGTTATCAAAGCGTGCACAAGGAAGGGAAGCATTTGCAAAATAAGGTAAATCAGAACTAGTATTCATTGATGTACGAATGAATTCTACTACTAAGGTGCGTTGCAAAAATATAAGAACGCCACTGATTTGCTAGATAACATTTATTCTAAACATAATTTTTGTTTGGAAAAAGGATAACTGCTATGTCACATGTCTAACATAAGAAAAACAAATAAACAAATGCATCGATGTCGTATTGCAAGTACATAAAAAAATAACTTATAAAAAACTCTGGTTACTCCCGTTGCAAAATTATAAGAACACCCCTCTCGAATTGAGTGTACATGTTCTGGATTTACATATTTAAACTCAGAATGTGTCATGGATATTTAAAACATCCGGCTTGGAAGGTTTTTCTTGTAAAAAATATTGTTAACGAAACAATTATCAGCAATTCGTCATGGCTCGCAAAAAAGCCTTAACAGAACATGAAAGAGGACAAATAACAGCATACAAAGACCAAGGATTGTCGATGAGAGCAATTCCGAAAAAGTTGAGACGCTCCGTGACAGTGGTGTCAAATTTTCTAAAGTTGGGTAAGCTGTACAATACGAAGAAGGAAACAGGGCGACCACGGAAGATCAACCCCAGGGAGCTGCGCAACATTACCCGCAAGCTGAAGGCGGGTGGAACATCACTACAGAAGTTAGCCAGTGATCCAAACATACAAGTTCACAACTCCACACTGTCTCGTGCCATCCGTCGGACAACCAATCTTCATTACAGAAAGAGGAAAGTGCGACCACGACTTCAAGCGCACCACAAGAACAAGAGGTTGAACTGGGCAAGGTAACATGTCAACTGGGGCAACCAGTGGCGTCATGTTGTGTTCAGCGATGAAAAAAAATTTAATTTAGATGGACCAGACGGATGTTCCTGCTATTGGCATGACGTGAGAGAGCCAGAACAATTCTTTTCAAAGAGATAACAAGGAGGTGGCTCAGTGATTGTTTGGGGTGGGTTTGGCTATAATGGCAAAACAAAACTTGCTTTTCCCACTGGGCGAATGAATGCCAGAGATTACCAGGAACTGCTTGATGAACACTTGTTGCCATTTGGGGAACGAATTGGAGGACCTTTTTGGACTTTCAACAAGACAATGCTTCCATACACGTGGCAAAGTCGACTTGGGAATGGTTTTTAGACAACGGTGTACATACGATGGACTGGCCTGCATTTTCTCCAGACATTAATCCTATGGAAAACATGTGGGGTATTCTCTGTAGGCGTGTATACGAAAATGGAAGACAGTTTAGCAATATTGCAGAGCTGAAGACGTTCATCGTTGCTGCATGGGAGGAAATCAATGAGACTGTGCTGCATAAACTAGTAGATAGCCTGCCTACACGGCTATTCAAGTTAGCACTCCACAAAGGAGACTTTATCGGGTACTGAGAGGGGTGTTCTTATATTTTTGCAACGCACCTTAGTAGGTATCAACAGATGTTGGACTAGTATATACTGCTATGCAGATCAAACATTGGCACTGAAAACGGGATATACGTGTCAGCAAGATAATGCTCCCGTTCACAAATCAGTCTCCACAATTAACTGATTTAGAGAAAAAAACGTCAACTTCTTGTGTGGCCTGCATTGAGACCCGATATTAATCTAATAAAGAATATCTGGGGGATGATGGTGCCGGATGTCTACAAGAATGGTCGCCAGTATTCAAACAAGCAGGATCTGAAAAAGGCTGTTGTCAAAAGTTGGCAAAGTATTCCATTAAGTATTTGGAAAAATCTCACTAACTCGATGTGCAGAAGATTAATGGATGTTCTTTCAACAATGGAGGAACAATTAATGGTTTTTGCAATGGTTTTGAGCCTGGTTTTATAGTTTTGCCATTCTCATTTTGCGTTTTCATGGAATTTTCATTACTGCTTAAACAAATGACATTTGAATATTTACTGTTTGCATACACATTAACATTTTCCTAAAATAATTACTTTGAACCTCATTTAATTTAGCCAAAAACTTTAGTGGCATTAAAGTTACATAATCCGTATTCATCACTCAGCGTTAATCAGATGTTACGGAAAAGTCAAGAACATTTTACAGACATTTTAATTTTAATAAGATATGACATACATACTGCGATACCCTAGAGATCATTGTCCAGTTTCAAAGATGTCTGCAAAATTTTTGTTGCTGAGAAAATTCTCAACTATAGTTTTTATTGCGTATATACTCTGTCCAACGAAAGTTAGAGTGGGCGTGTCCAGTTACTTGTCCTATTTCAATTGTTAGACATTGTTGATTCAATTGTTAGAGTATAGTAAAAGATTTTTTTTAAATTAATAGTCTACATCAGATTAATTTATCACGTCTTATGATCTGATGGAAAATTGACAATGCACGTACAATCTTGTGAGATTCAATACTTAAATGTGAGCCAATCCCTTTTCTTCATCCCTTTGAAAAGTCTAATATAATGTTCACTCTTCATCACTTTGTAAATTTGCAGGCCTTTGAAAATGGCTTATTTAATCTGTGCACCTTTAACTGATTTGCAGACTCCTAGGGTGGGCATATTTCATGAAAAATAAAAATTTAGGAAAACGATTTTTGGTAATTGTCTAGAGGAAATTTAGGAAAAGACGTCCGTTAGTATAAACTTTTATTCTTGCTTATTTTACTATCAACTCTTAAGGCCGCTTTGCTTACAGAGGGTTATAATTTCATGTTTTAACCACCAGCAATCTTTATTAAAATGTAATAACTTTTAAATTGTATGAGAAACGAATGCCATAGACAATGCAATACTTCACAATACGTATTTGCAAGCACTTAATTCTTAATAGGTTACAGAGGAGGTCAAAAATGCATATCCACTTCAACAAGAGAACAACCTGTTTAAAATTGTAATACTAAATTTACACAAGTGCCAGGGATGCTATAAGTTACTTTTGACTTGTACAATCACAACAAGTGCTCAAAGTGGTTACCATAAACATCCAGACACGTCTGATCATGGCGAACTAATGCTCCTATCCATTATCCTGGAAAACTCTCACAACTTAATGATATTATGGTCTTTTTCGATCGGGATCGACTTATTCAATGAATGTAATAATCTTGGGATGCATATTTTGTATTTGGCTGTTATGGAAAGTCCATACGATAAATGTATGCATGTTTGTCCTTCCTTCATAAATATTCCGTTACTAAATTCTTGTTGTATTATTTTCTCATCTTCCGTTTTGTAAAAAGTGCTCGCATTAAGTCGTTGCTTATTGCGTTCTTAGAACTACAATATAAACTATTAAAGTAATCGCTAGATATTTCGTCATTTAATAAAATTTTATACAACTAAATCACATTCGAGATGAGCATGGACCATGAAGCTTATAATGATACTCCCCTCGATTTAGAAAGAAATAAACTCTTCTACACGCGAAAGGAATTTTTTTTCCTGTTCTACGCAAGCAGGAAGGTTTTTTTTTTCTTTTAGTGAGTGAAAGCAAAAGCAGATAAAAGAAAAGGAAATCTCTTGTGATAAAAAAGAGAATTTCAGAAATGCTTTTCTTTCGGTCTTTTTCAAAAACTAAATAAGCAAATTTGACTAAGATTTAAGAGGAAAGAAAGGATAAAAATCCATAATTCTCCCAGAAGAAAACGAAAGAAGTAGAAACACAAGATTACTTCAGAAAAACGGTTATCGACGCAAATGTTCACGAAGGTTCTAATTATCCTCACACCGAGCCTTAAGGACTTAATTGTGTAATTATTTATTAAAGTAGCCAAAAAATTTAGTGTCTGCTAACGTCATTAAGTCTCAGAACCCTTTTATTAAGAAATTGTTGACCCTTTTAAAGTCATTTAACGAGGTGCATAACAGTGAATGAATATCTTCTCGCTTTTGAATTTTGAAACACAGATTGTTATATGATAACACAGTTAAAAATTTTACAATTAATGGTGTTCTTTCCAGCTCATTATCCGAAACAGCAAATCTCGTGACGCTGTGTTTTAGGAATAGCAGTTTAGAAGTTGAATACCAGGGCCACAATGGTGATGAAAGTGGCATTGGCGTCATTTCTTCGCCAATTGTGTTACTCTTTTCATCCTTAGCTCAACTCGTTATCCTTCCCAAGTAAGCGTTTTTTAACGTTTATATTTTCAGTGACATGCACATATTTAAACTAAAATAATACTATTTAATTTTTTCCAGGAGCCCTTCTAGTATCGCTACATTCTTAGTGGGGTTAATTATTCTGGGATTCATGGCTGTTGTTTCATCATCAACTTTAGCGGCGAATGTAAGAGTTAGTTCGTAACGTTAATCGTTAAACTCAGATTATCGTATACAAATCATTTTATTAATATTTTGATGGCTTTTTCATGTTCGATACTAACTTTGTGGGCGTGAGAGCAGAAGGCAGCCTCGAAATAGAGTTGCGTGACTCTTTTCTTGACTATGTAATATTGACTTTGGGCGTTTTCTTATGAAACATATTACTCCATTTCGTCCAAAAGAGTCTGGGTGTGGCCAGACAAATATTTTGCGAAATCTCGCCATTAAATGTTTTTTAAATAACGTAACCGTTTTTATTTGGTCAGCAATCTTACATTGGCCAAAAATAAATCGGTACAACTTAACAGTAACTGAAGAAATTAATAATTAGTTTTTAACAAGTCATTTCATTATATTCACTATTAAAACTCTATAATAACTTTAAAATGAAGAATAATTTTATTTCCAGACATTCCCTCGTTGCATTAGGAATCTAGGCAATAAAATCAACAACGATTTCCTCAAGCGACATCTCTGGGCTGCGGTGGCCATGGTTTTACTAGGCCTAACGAATATTTTAGATCTAGTAAGTAAAACAAATTAAAATACCTATAGGTGTCTCTAAGATTTTGTAGCAGAAGTATGATTAAAGATATTAAGAAATTCGAATTCAGACAACTGAATAAAATAGAATTTCGAAATTTTAGTAGGATATATACCAGTAGTTGGCAGTATATCAGTAATTGACACTCTACGATTTAAGGGATTTAAATAAGGTAACAGGGCAAAAAAATTTTCTCCTTACCATGGCCGCAAAACGTGTTGATTGTTTAATGTCTTACTTTGTCGGAAAAAAACCTTCTAACAAACCACTAGGCGAGGGTTTGATTACGTGAATTTATTTCAAGAATATTATGTAATACATGTTACATGGGCCGTTTTGTGTTATCACTGGACAATACTTCTAGTAGTAACAGAATTTCAGATGACCAATGTGTTAACTGTTTTAACCCACGGTCACCTACTAGAACCCACTTATGTTGTGTCACTAGCAATTGACATAACCTGTCAATTATTGATAATTTCTGTGTTTAAAAAAACAAACAAAAATATATTAATGAGATGTAGAATATTGGTAATAATAAAGAAAACATGATGATTGTAAGTCTCTTAATTTCCAGTAATTGACCTTCTCTCTGTCAATTATAGGAACTTGACTGTCAATTTCTAGATCATTCGTTTTGACATAACTCTTTTAGGCCCTTTCACCGTTTGTTTGGTTTTTTTTTTTTTTTTTTTTTTTGGTCCTGAATCTTCTCACAGAGACGATCAAACAGATAGCCCATAGCCCAGGACAAGTTATTTTGCAAGAAGAAAACTACTATTCTGTTTACTATGATAAGAAGCACTGAACTGGATGAATTTTGCATGTAGGAGAACAATCGTCAAAAATCAAGATTTTCCATGACAATCTAGTGCAATACGTTTGGCCAAGATCTGATGATATTGCACATGTGGAAAACGCCTTCATTTTCTATGATTCTTTCACTCTAAATGATTTCATATTTATCATTTCAAAAAGCAGATAAATGCTCTATATGAACAATTTAAGTTTAAAAAAGCACAATACGAGGGTTGGGGCATAAGTCATGACAAATATTTTTTTCTCAGCTAAGGGATAGTATCACAAAATGTCATACAGTGACTTCCAAAACTGTCCCAATGTTAGAGAGCGCGATGTTCATCCATCCATTATTGATATTGTATACATACAATAGAGTCACCAGTGCTTTCATTTAAGAACTCAATATCTGAGCATGAAATAAGTGCAATACAAAATTTTTTCAAAGATTATTCTTTATGTAATTAAAGAAAATCTGGCAGTTTGTCATTGGGAGAGTTTTGATGCCGTGTTATGAATTGAACTCATTTGTATGAACAATATTTATTTAATATTTTATGTACCCTTCTTTGGCTTTCAACAATGCAGCAATACGTCTAGGCATGGCATGCTGTCAATTAAATTAATACCTATTTGGGCAGAAATATATTCCCATTCAATCTTTGTTCTTTCCCACAATTCTTGCATTCCTTTTGGTTCAGTCGGATATTTGGCCATTTGTTTTTTAAGGTGTTCATACAAATGTTCTACTGGATTGAGATCTAGAGATTGTGCAGGCCACTCCAGAACTTCAATTTCGTTGTTGGCAAGGCATGCTCGATGTTTGGGATCGTTGTTTTGCTGGAATATAATCTCTTGTTTGCCTTGTCCATGAAAATCCAGAATAGGGATGAAATAGTTATCCAGAATGTCGCAGTACATGGCAGCGGTCATCCTGCCATCAATTCGACACATCAAACCAGTTCCTGTAACTGTCATGCAACCCCAGATCATCGGGTTGCCACCACCAAATTCAACAGTTCTGTTCATTTCCTGTTCTGTTAACCCTGATCCTGGACGTTTCCGCACCCGCGATCGACGATCAGATCCTAATTGGTTTATTTTTGTTTCGTCGGACCATATAACTCTTTTCCGGGTCCAATGTTGATGTCGTCTCGTGAACTGGAGACGACTTTCTTTGTGTTTCTTTGTCAGTTTAGGCCTTTTCTTTTTCACTGCAGATTTTAATCCTGATGCTTTGAAATGTCGACGAACAGTAGGGCAACTGACACTTGTTCCAGATTCAGCAATACATCGCTGGGTCACTTTGACAGCATCTGCAGCATCCGTACTGGTTATCATCCGAATCGGTTTTCTTTTATCATTTGCAGTTAATTTTTGTGGACGACCTCCTTTCATCTTCTGTGCATTTGATCTGCAAGATGCACGAACTCTGCTAACAATTGTGCGTCCAATTCCTAATCGTGACTGAATATCTCTTGTAGAAAGCCCTTCATCAATAAGGGCAACAATGTTATTGCGTGTGTCTTTGGAAATAGGCTTCATTGTTGACAGTTATGCAGAACTTAGCATATTAAACTGTTGGATTAAGAAATTGTAAAAATACGTGGTTCCCGATGTTTTAGTGGAACAATCCAGGCTGATCACATTCATTTGAAGAGGGGGTGCAAAACTGTCCCAATGACAAATTGTCGGTTTTTCTTTAATTACATAAAAAATAATCTTTGAAAAAATTTTGTATTGCACTTATTTCATGCTCAGATATTGAGTTCTTAAATGAAAGCAATGGTGACTCTATTGTATGTATACAATATCAATAATGGATGGATGAACATCTCGCTCTCTAACATTGGGACAGTTTTGGAAGTCACTGTATGTCTCAAGAAAACCGTGCATTCGTAGTATGTTTCCACAACACCAGATGACTCTGTGATTTTCTATTGTTGTTAAATCAGTTCTTAACCAAATTTTATGAATTTCTTCTTTCTTCATTTCAATTCCTTATGGCATTGTGAAAACATAAAACAAGCAGCCACCACCGCGTCAAATAATCAGTTATTCCTAATTTTATTCTAAAATGCTTAACTTCATGTATATAAAATGAACAGATCAATTTTATTCAGGGTAAGTTTTTTATTTTGGCCAAGTTGAATGTACAGCTTTTTTGTTTTTCTGCAGTTTGTAAAGACTTTATTAATACAAAACCTAACACAAGCTTTAGCGGGCATTTGATAGTTGAATACATATGACCATCAAGTTTGTGCAAACTTCGTGTGTTTATAATTTTGTAAACTCCTGGTACAGTTTTTCGAATGCTGACTACGATTTAATTAAATTATCAATCCTATATAAATCATAAGTTAGAGCAAATGATGATAATTAACATAATGATATTATCAGAAATGCATTTATAAACTATTTATCTAACCTTTATTTTTATATAGTTTTATTTACATTTATATTTTATTGTATAGTTTTAATGCATTACATCCTAAATTACAAAATATTATCTCTCGATTGATATGCTATTTATATTATTTGTTCTAGTTTTTCTGTGAAGACGAAGTGTTGATTGCCCCCATGCACAATATCACCACCATCAATCCCGACCTAGGCTGCATCTATCCCCAGTATTTCTCCGATTTCGCCATACTAGCCGTGATTGCCGTCACTGTCCTCACCCACGTTAGTCACATCTTCAAATTCATCATGATTCTACTCTTGACGACCATTCACTGCTATTTAAACATTGACAAACTTGCCGACTCCTTCCTCTCTTCGGATAATTTAACTTACGGAAGTAGGTAAGGGCTCGTAAGTTTCTCCCCTTAATTGTCCCGATCACCTATTATATTCAGTTTATTATTCATGAAACAATAACAGTTAAACTTATTTCTTCAACTTCGGTGCATGCATATGTCCCAGCACGAAGTTTGGTAAAGATAGGATATATACGTCAAATTTAGGCTTTTCCCATCAGTATTCACACAAAGTTTATCATTCGCATGTAAAAGAAGGAAAAACATCAATCGCAAAAAACATCCGATGAAACGCAGGGAACATATTTCGAAAGCTATGACTTCATTCTCAAAGTTAAGATACTCCATTGATGGGGTTTCCATTTTGCGTTGAGAAATACGTTTTCAGAATAACATACATATATCTCGTATGGTTTTTCTTATGGTTAGAGATTTTTCCTTCCTTCATAGACACTTCCACACATCACTTCTTCCTTGTATTTTTACATGTATTAAACTATTGGCATATTGATAAATAAAAGAGACGGCCGCTTTTCCAGTAGAAATTTTAAAGATGTAGGCGGTCGTTACAATATTCACAAAGTCACTCTCTCTCTCCTTCTTAATTCATGCCATTAAGGTGTTGTACAAATTATATTTTGAGACGATGTAAAACTTTATACAGCACGTCTAAACGAATATGCATATTTAAGGAGGACAGAGAAGACAATCGAGTGTACAATTGCTCTCGTCAGACGGAACCACTGCTTCCACAAAACTCAACAACCCCAACAGATACAAAAGAAATACAGATTTAGGTAAGAAGACTGATGGACCCACGAAATGCAAGTTGAAAAATAAGATTGACGATTGTCAGCCTAAAAACAAAGCACCAAGAAAAAAAAATCGGACCGAAAATGAATCAGGTTTGGTTCAAAGCGGGCCAGGATTGTCGAGATATGGTCTCTTTTCAGATATTTTAATTAACCAACAATCTATATACTAAAACTCTTGCGTGTATTTATTTATTTACCTGTAATTCTATCCCCTCCTAGACGGTTTGAGCTAGCGACTTGAAATTTTCAGGGCAGGCTTATCAATAAAGGACCTGCTCTATCGCCAAAAATCAGCCCCCTACGACCCCCCCCCCCCCTCCCCACTTTCTGGGGTTTTCATTTAAAATTATCTGCTTTTGCTTTGTAATTCCCCTCAACAGATGGCGCGGGCGGGCGAAGCCGCGGGTAACGACTAGTTAAAAATAATAGTCTTAATTGTCAAAAGGAAGGGAGAAATTTACTAGGCAGTGGCTACGTACAGTGCAACCTTGTACGCCTTCCGTTCAATACAAAGGAAGTGGTTAGCTATACCGCCATCTACCAACAGTTTCAGATTCCAAACTTTCTCTAATTTCGAAACAAGCAATATGGCAGATTCCCATCGCCTAGTGGAAAAATGCAACGTTTTAAACAATTTTATCTTAGCTTCAAGCAGCTAATATGGGATAGAATGAATATTGTTAATTGGGGAAAACTTTACCATCTTCCCTATGTGGTTAAATTGAACTATCTGACCACGACGCAATACTAGCCGCCACTTCTACAATACTAGTACGTGAACGCTAACGCTTCGCTCACGGCGACCCTGAATTATAAACATACCCCCAACATATTTGGTTACAGGGGGCAGTTGGTTTCCCCTTCTACAATACTAGTACGCGGACGCCATCGCTCCGCTCCAGCGTCCCCTTCCCGCGGCGCACGCTCCCTCGCTTCGCTCACGGCGACGTCGATTTATATACGTACCCAACCTATTTGTTTACAGGGGGCAGTTGGTTTCCCCTCGGCCGGTTACAGGAGGCTAATGATCCGTATATTTTAGTGGTCACAGAAATGGCTGCCAGAAAGTTACGGGATCTCATTTTATGGTTAAACCTAAGTTAACCTCAGTTAACCTAACCCAACATTAGAACGCTCAAAAAATGCTGGCTTACCTTTAAGGCATGGTTCCTTTCGACAATGGCTAATCATTCAGAAAGCAGAAAAAAAGAAAATCTGAAATCCACACGACCGTGACATGCCAATTGTGTGGTTGCTATAACAACAGCTAGCCAAAACACGCCCTCTAATGTCGGAATCCATACAATACTGTTTTGATTCTGTCGGTAGATGGCGGTACAGCTTGCCACTTCCTTTGTATTGAACGGAAGGCGTACAAGGTTGCACTGTACGTAGCCACTGCGAATTTGGCATGCTTTACTTCCGAGGCCAACGAGAGATAAGTCAACACCTCCTAAAGATAAGGCCTGAGCGCGAAAACGTCATACATTATTACATCATCATGGAAACACATAATTTAGGGCATATTATTGGTAGAAATGCGATTAAACATGTCTTCGGATGATGATGTAACAATGTATGACGTTTTCGCACTCAGGCCTTATTTTTAGGTGTTGGACAAGCCAGGCACGGCTTCCTAGAAAATACCTGATTTTTCTAGAAGGCCATGGACCAAAGCACTCAAAAGTCACCTGACCATGGGGGTCTGAGCAAAATATAACTCCTGAATATGTCTCCTCATTTTCTCTTGCATATTCTTCAGGAGGTTTTTGGATAAATTTGCCAATGTGCGTCATTTCAGAATCGCTGTGGATGGACTGATCCTCCTGTCGAGTTGGAGAGTTGTCCTCAGGGGAACATTGCGAAATGATTAAATGTCGCTCTAACTACTTTCTCATATGGTACAGAGAAAGAAATTACAGAGGTGACTATATACACAAAAAAATTCGAAATACAAAACAAATCAAGCCAATTAGAAACAGTTTATCAATTTAATAAATTTATCATTAACAACGACTTATCAATCTATAGGATCTGTAGGAACAACCAAAGGTTCCTGGTTCGAATCCAGGCTGTGGAATTTTCTTTCTTATTTTTCATCAGAATTTGATTGGTCGGTCTTCAGCAGAATTTTTAAAAGAGTAATACTTATTTTTTTATTTTTTACTTTTTTGCTTTTACCAAACCCATTGGAAAAACCCCCAGACTAATAAGCGAATAGTTGAATTATCAGGCTTTTACTAGCATTGATTGTGAAACCTAAGTTTGACGGCTAAAATTCTAAATTTTACAAAAAATCAGACTTTTTATGTTAACATACATATGTCATAATTATCCGAACTTAATTCAGAAGCCATGTTCCTTTCTATTATAAAACAAGTCGAAATAACATAAAAGGCCTCATAAAACCTGTAAACTACTTTCGAGATATAGCGGGTTTTACGGCGGCATGTAAAACATTACTAAAAGGGAATCATCAGAGGACGAAATGAGATATATGCTACATAAAAGAACTTTCACATACGGCTAGTCTTTCTGGAACATATGAGGAAAAAGTAGACACCGCCGAAAATTCGGTCGACTTGCATGGCAACCAAACGGTACTCTTAAAGTAGTCAAAAATAATTTTGAGATAAACTCTCTGAAAAAATTTAGCTATTATTTTTTCACATGATTCTTCAATCGTGATTAGCTGACTTCAGACGAAATCGTGATTTACTCGCGATGGAGTTCAATCGAACGATGTTTGTTTTAGCCATGTGAAAGAGCTTCTTAAGGCAGCTAAACGAAATTATATAAAAATAAAATTGTTCCGTTCAATCTATCGTACCAATATTAGGTGAAACAAAATTAATAGAATATCAACTCTACGATGTGCTAAAAGTAAAATAAACATGCTTTGAAGTCATGCACTGAAGTTCACACTTTGATTTTAAGGGACTGCTTTTAACAGCTAATGATAGTTCATTTTCTTGAAATTCTGCAATGTATTATGTCTGAAATTTTTATTCAAATAAACGATATTAGATTAAAGTAAGACCTTACAGTATACTTTATAGCAGAATATATTTAATAAATTGATAAAGACCATAAAGCAATACAGTCGAAACCGGATAACCCGAATTCGCAGGGGACCGAACTAAAACTTCGAATTATCAGGTTCTACGAGTTATCAGGTCTAAATGAGAATGAAAACGCAAATGAAAGAAATTACTGTTACAGTATTTATGTTCAGGAATAAAAAAGATCATTTACTTTATCACTTAAGAATTATGAATATTTTTATTATATGAAGTTAAAAAAAAAAGTACAGAGTTAGAATACATGATCACTCATTGAAATAATCCGATTTTTTTTTAATTTTTTAATCTTGTAACACTCAAAAAATTATCAAGATTAAAATATGAAGCAAAAATGTTTTCAGGAACATCTGATTTGGAAATTATATTATTCAAATAGTCTTCCAAACCTTTTTTGGCTTCGGCAGCCATTACATTTCCTACACTTTCATCATGGCTGTCTTCTTCCCCTTCCACGTGTTCGTCGGCGCTTTTTTTCCAAGTGCGCGACGACAATGTGGTCATCGGTGAGGAAACGAGAAGTGATCACTTGATAGTCTTCGACGAAGTCGCGAAATTCGACAGACTGGTGCGCTTCTTGATACCTCGCAAAATTTCCATTCGCTAAAACCTTCGAAACCTTCGTCGGCTTCTTCTGTATTGATTGGCTCTTTCTTGAAGCAATAGGTGATGGTTTTATTTGGCAAATTAAATAAAATTTTGGAATTTTTGAAAGAAATTTCTAGTCTGTTTTTGTTTCTTTTAAAAGAAAGTGTTCGACTTATGAGATTTTATTAATAAAATTAGTTCGATTTAAAAGGTTAAATTTGCATGATTTTTCACTTCAAGGAATTGGGGCCATAAAAAAAGTTCGACTTAAGGGGTTTTTCGAGTTATACGGTTTCAACTGTATAATAAATGTGTTTATTTAAAAATTCTTGATCGACGCGCTTTTTGATCTGAGATCATTAACAGTGTCTAAATATTTGAAAACCGAGGATAAAATGAAAGAGTCAGTCGTGAGGATTTTTGATGATGTGGAGTGATGAAAAAGGGATGATTTGTTGGAGAAAATTCTAAATGATTATACAGAGTTTGATAATTAATAAAATACGTTGTGATAAATTCATACTGAATAATGATTTAAAATCTCGTTTCATCTAACATTTAAAAGAAAATGTTTCTTTTTTTTTTTAACAACATTATAGCCACAAAACAATCCAACAATTAATTAAAATAGTGTACCTTTGCATAAAGTGCCACAACGCAAAAGAAATCAAGGCTTATTACGAAGTACGGAAAAAGAAAAACAGCAAAAACTTAAAACTATAAAACCCATAAAATCAACAAAACGGTGCCAGATTGACAATCTATTCAAAATAATAGTTTGTAATAACAATCAAGAATCCATATTTCTAGTTGACACTGGTCGCAAGCATCGATTTTAGACGAATAAATCGTTAAACAGATTCCAAGCATCAAAACCTTAGGATAAAAGTATATTTATCAAAGGGAAAGGAGTTAATTTTGCCTCTTTTTATTTCATGAAATCGACAAAGGGAAAAATCAACATTGAGAGGTGAATTACAAATTTTTGCTTTATTTTTGCTTTATTCGTAATTTCTCAGCATCATGAAGTTTTTTAAATGTTGTGTGAAAAAGAAATTTTAAATCATTATTCAATATAAAGTTTGGTATACAAAGTATCGAAAACGAAACAAAAATGCAATAATTGAGGAAATGAATAAACAAAAGGATACAGCAAATATCCTCACGAGTGACTTTGATTTCAAATATTCTCACAAGGGGACATTACGACCTCGGAATTTTATTTTAATACGAGATTTCGTGTAGTTGTAGTGTACCTTTAGGGTGTTAATATACAAGGTGATTATAATTAAAGTCCCTTTGTAAAAATGCTATAAAAAAACAACCATGAGTCCGAATGACTTCAAATTTGGACTGAGCATTCTTGAAGAAGGGGCATTTGATATGGGATAAGAAAAAAATAGTTCCAAAATTTATCACTAGATGGCGCTGTAAGCGGCATAACGGAAGCGGATTCAGCTAGAAGTGACATTTTGAATTGAAATACGACGGCTTTGGCATGAGTTGTTTATGGCATGATGTTTTTACATTAAAGTTGGTCAAGGAATGCAATTGACACTAAAACAAGTTAAACATGATTTTTTTTTATTATACAGTACAGTATTAGCAAAAAATCAACTGTACCGGTCAATGAACATGATTGCTTCGGGTTTGATGATGGAAAACATGACTTTCAAGTCATTTAACAGTTGTGGCACTGTTAGTGCAAAGCCCATCCACCACGGCAAGGTCGTACCACATCGGATGGGAAAAATCGGTTTTTAATTGTCCTTGGGCCAAAAACCGCATAAAAAGCACATAATGATTCGGTTTTTAATTGTCCTTGGGCCAAAAACCGCATAAAAAGCAACAATGGAAACGCCTATTAATTATCTCGGGACTTGCGCAAGACATGTTCAATATGCTGTCCACCATTTTCCTCCACAAGTTTTAACCGATAAACAGCATGTTCCACAACAGACCGGAGTGTCTCCGGTGTCACGTTGTGAACGTGGTGCGTAATCCGAGCCTTCAATTCCGCTAAATTTGCAACTGGGCCACTGAACACATGATTTTTAAGGTAACCCCAGAGCCAGAAGTCACAAGGATTGAGGTCCGGTGATCTTGCAGGCCAGGCTCTCGGAAAATGACGGCTGATAATTCTATCATCTCCGAAATGTGTCTTCAGCAGTTGCTTCACTGGCTTTGCAATGTGAGGAGCGCCATCTTGCATGAAAATTATTCTATCCACGCATGCATGCTGTTGAAGTGTTGGAATTACCTGGTTGCGTAAAAGACACGCATACCGTTGACCATTGACTGTACAGGTAACGGGACCCGCAGGACCCACTTCCTCGAAAAAAAATGGCCCTATAATCAATGATGCTGTCATCCCGCACCACACAGTTACCTTTGCAGAATGAAGCGGTATTGAAACACATGCGAAAGGATTTTCCGTTGCCCATATCCTGCAATTTTGTGTATTGACAACGCCGTGGAGATAAAAATGGGCTTCGTCTGTCCACAAGATGTTCCATGGCCATTCATTGTCCACTTCCATGCGAGCTAGAAATTCTAAAGCAAACGTGTGTCTAATTGGCAGGTCAGCAGGAAGTAACTCCTGAACATGGGTAATTTTATAGGGATAACAATGCAGGATATTGCGTAAAATTTTATTGACCGTGCTCACAGGCATGTCTAAAGTTCGGGCAATTCCCCGTGCACTGCACGTTTGCACACCACTGTTCGACCCTTCCTCTAATGCTTCAGCCACATCTTCTACTGACGTCAAAGCAACTGCTTTCCTCCCTCTGCCAGATTTCACTGCAAAAGAACCTGTCGCTTCGAATTTTTTAATCATACACCTCAGAGCCTTTGCAGACATCGGACCACATCCTTTTTTCATTCCCTTTAATACCCGAAATTTCTTTAAAGCTGCTATGGCAGAGTCGCCATTCTTGTAAAAGAGCTTCACAAGCAGAGCGCGATCCTTCATTGACAGACCCATGGCAAGCTGCTGAGATACAAATATGACGAGAACGCCATGAGGCCTGCGTTTTTATAACACATGCAATGTCTCATGCGCATGCGTATCTTTCAATTTGCATAGTACAAATCCTCCTAGGTATAATATGCCGCTTACAGCGCCATCTAGTGATAAATTTTGGAACTATTTTTTTTCTTATCCATATCAAATGCCCCTTCTTCAAGAATGCTCAGTCCAAATTTGAAGTCATTCGGACTCATGGTTGTTTTTTTATAGCATTTTTACAAAGGGACTTTAATTATAATCACCTTGTA
>JAHWFO010036887.1:2148562-2170717 GCA_023313115.1 Rhysida immarginata
ATTTTAGCACCAGCAGATGCCCCCTCGAAAATAATCAACTTTGGATTCTACGCATTTTTTCGTGTGAAGCTTATTTTTCGAGTTATTCTGCTTTGTCAACTTAAAATTTACACCCTGTATAGATAGTTATATCTAGAAGCACCGCGGCCAGTCAATTTGACTGCTACGTTAGAGCTCGCACCTATTATTTTAATTACTGCTTACTTCGCACTATTACTCAACTACTGTTTGAAATGACACTATCACGGAATGTTCCAGCGCTAGTTTAAAATTTTTGCTTGCTCCGCAGTTTCACAGAAGACAATGTTGCTAGTGCATGGTGTCTTTTCATCGATAAAGCAATGCTCCATCACACAACGACCTACGCAGAAGAAGGCGACTAGGGCGAGCGTACAGTATTGAACTGTTTCACTAGATAACCTCAATGCATTACGAACTTTTTTTTGGTCAAAAATATGGGACCTCCAATACTATGAGCGAACACATGTTTGAAGAAATTACGCATTATTTGAGCTTTGATAAAATGCAAATACGATCTGCAACATCAAACGGACGAATTTGCACTGCATCAAATGTTTGGAATAAGTTTGTGAAAAACTGCTTGCTGTGCTACAATTCATATGAAAATCTAATTGCAGATGAGCAATTATTCCCAAGAAATGCAAGGTGTAGATTTACTCAAAAGTATCCGGATTGAGGCTACAAAAAAAATTAGAACTCGCTGCACCTTTTTCCTTTCCGGATCGTGTGACGACATTTCTTCTGATGACGTAATGAAATTTGCGGCTGTTAAGAGCGCCGCGTGCAATTTTTGTAACATGGTAAAGCAGAACGTTTTTCTTTTCTCGTCGCTTAGTGAAAATGACAGAAACATTGAGCAACGACATTGCATAAAATTTGTTTTAAAATCGGTAGAACCCCAACGAAGTGTTATGAATTTGCTAAAACAAGCATTCGGCAATGAGGACAGAAATTTGAGGATGTGGACGTGACAACAAAAAATACGACGGCGGAGCTCTTTGCCATCCCAAAGGAGGCATTTTGTACTTGTTTCGACCAACGGCAGCAACGCTGGTTCTAAATGCGTTGCTGCAGACGGTACTTATTTTGAAGGTGACTTAACATTTATGTGAGTTCGAACCGTATTTTTTTTGTAGCCTCAATCCCGATACTTTTCGGACAGGCCTCGTATAGCGAATAAGCTAGATAAATTTAGTAATATTCAATCCAAATTATGTGCAATGCATTCCCATACCTGGGAAAGGATGAAAACCGCCCAGCTAAAGAAAGTTTACCAAAGAGGGTAATCATCCATTAGCTGAACCGTTACTTCAACACTGAAGGAACATTGCCACGTATAATTTTTTTACCTGTATGAAGTTGGCCAAGAAACTGAAAGAAAAATCAGCCTTGTAGGAACCGTAAACGGGATTGGAAGAGCAATCCCCGATTCCGTAAAACAATTCAAAACAAAATTGCATGAATCGGCAGTACTCAAGTATGACGATGTCATACATTGTACACTCACATGCCAAAAGTCATAGGATAGCACCTAATAACGTGTGGGACCTACTCTAATCCGGCGAAGTGCCACAGTGCGACGTGGCATTAATTCCACAAGTCGGTGGAAGACATCTGAAGACATTGCCAACCATTCCGACTGGAGAACTTCCCACAATTGCCCATTACGGAGCCACCATCGGCTTGCCCATTGCATGCTTGACAACTTAGGTCCATGGCTTTCATGGGGTCTGCGTCACACACAAGCCCTACCATCAGTTCGTATCAGCTGGAATCGAGACTCATCAGACTAGGTCACACGTTTCCAGTTGTCAAATGTCCAGTCGATGTGTTCATGGGCCCAGGAGAGACATTGCTGACGATGTCTTGTTGTTAGCAAGGGCACCCTCGTGGGTCTTCTGCTTTTATATCCCATGGACGCCAGATTTCGTTGCACAGTTCGCATCGATACAGCTCTAGTATCACCCTGGTTAAAATCTGATGTCATCTGGCGTAGTATCAGCTGCCTGTTAGCGGTGACCATCCTACTCAAACGCCGTTGGTCCCGTTCATTGAGAAGGTGTAGTCGACCACTGCGTTGTCCATGGTGGGAGGCAATGCCGTCAAGTTGGTATTGTCCGTAGACTCTTGAAACTGTGGACCGTGGGCTGTTGAATTCTTGAGCCACCTCCGATATTGAATGACCCATACGTTGTGGTCCACATATCAGGCCACGTTCGAACTCGGATCTCTCGTCGTGTAGCCATTGTCACAAAGAACAGCTCAGCCCGTACTCATGACAGTGTGATTAGACCTACTGACACTGATTTGCATACTTATACTGTTTGCACATGATGCTACTGCCACTTGAAAAATAGTCCACTGCTATCCCATGACTTTTGGCATGTGAGTGTATATCAACGCAAAACAAATAAAAATGTCGTGATACTTAGCTTCCTGTATACACAGTCCAGACAGTAATTAGTTATTATAAGTATTTCATTATTTTATTTTTATTTATTATTATTTATAGAGGACAGTCAAAATGGCTGCTGCAGCGCTTATAGGTAAGAGGTATTGTCCGGTGTTTCTAGTGTTAATTAATGATTCACGATGATGAATGAGCATTCAAAAACAGTTTATTTATTCGCATTTAATTATTCTTTAAATTTTGCAACCTATATGGGATGATATTTATCTTATAATCATACAAAAACTAAATCTTCGCACGGGGGAGGCCGTGGCCAGGTGGGCTTTCACTGAACACGCTAGCTAGTTCTCTGAAATTAAGCAACAACAGCGACGTACGATCTTCACCCCCCCCCCCTCCACCGTGCTTCGGAAGGCACGTAAAGCCATCGGTCCCGGCAGCTGCGACCAACTTGCAGCAATCGTCAATTGTTACCCATCCGGCGACCTAACTCGTCGGCCTCTGGCCATACAAGGCCTTGGATGCTTGAATTGTATCCTATTAGCTAAAAACTAAAAAAAAATAAAAATAACTATGCACATATTATTTACTGAGAAAAGCACCAACTGAGAAAAAAACACCAATGATGGAGAAAACCACCCTTCTTCATTAACATTTTTAACTAGCACGTTTGCGACAAATGGCAATTCCCTATTTTCTAGGAGCAGAAGTTTATATACGAAATTTGAACCCCTACCTAGAAATTTCAAAATTTGTAAGCTCAACACTTACAACTTCACCACTACAACTCATTAGAATTCTACTCTATATTTTGTGTATTTATAAACTGCACATATTGGTGATAAACTTTATACATTTTTTTCGGAAAATTTTGAGAAGTGCATCGAATGGCTTTGTTAGGTAGTTAATACAGCGAAAGTTACTCGTAGAATTTTTTTTATCAAATTCGGTGAGTCAGAGTATGTGGAATCTCCTTGTAAGTGTAATTGTTTGATAATTGTGTGATCAGTTCTTGGCATTAAGGCATTTCGTTTAACTGTTGCATGAACATTTCGGAGAGAATGTCATCGCACTGGATTATCCAAAGCACTATGCGTCGACTGGTCCCCGTATTCACCTGATCTCAATTCATTAGTTATTTTTACGGGATCAAGTGAAGGACAATCCCAAGACCTTGAGCGAGTTGCGAACATGTATCGAACGTGAAATTTTGGAATCCGATTGCGCAAAATCATTGAGATTGGTGGCAAACACATCGAACATTTTGTAATATACTGTTTCTACTACTTTATGAAGAAATAATTCTTTATAAATCGCTTTTATAGATTTTATATGCCAGCAAATATTTTAAGTTAATTGACCGTTCTAATCTCCACTGTTAAGGAGGTGATAAATTCTAAGGTCGACAGGTAAGTCGAAAATGTGACAGGATTATATTCCAAATACAGTCATTAGAATCGAAGATTTTTTTTTAATTGTGGTATTCTAATAATATTTAGATAGAATTTTATAAACTGTTTTGGATTTGTCTGGTCAGCTTTAAAAATGAACGTTTTTAAATAACGATGTTATATGTAAATAACTATAATTAAAACGTTTATATTAAAGACAACCAAGGCCTAAATTTTTATATAATTTCTTTTCCTAGTGCCGAACGGCTAGTTCCTCGTGCATATATTTTATCTGGAATTTTATCTGTCATCAGTTTAGGTCTCATTGGAATTATCCGACATGTAAGTACTTAACGATTTGATATATCATAATCATATAGTCGACACTTTAATTTTACCATTTTGATCTATAGCAAAGTTTAATGCATTGAGTCAAAATATATCGAATTTATCAATTATAAAATAGCTAATGTATCCCTGTATATATTTTAAGTATGTATCTTTTTATTATTTCTCAACATTGAAATTGGCCCACTCAGAATTCATTTAATTAGGATATAATTTACGCCTCGAACTTTATTATTTTAACCTCAGCCTTTATTTCGTGTGATCATTGTGGCCTTAAATCCTCATTAACTGAAGGCAAAATAGAATTAATAATCAGGAAGGATCTCATATTATGTAACAGTCATGGTCCCATTAAACAGTTAATTGAAAAATAGCTTGGAAGCATCAATGAACTCTTTTACGTTTTTTTTTTATGTATAAAAGATCCAGCGATTTTGTAAGTTATGACAACTAAGATGACGATTACGATATCATCCATAAAAGATACGAGGTATTGAAAATAACCCCTTTTTGCCTTCTATCCGAAACTATTAATTCAAATGTGAAGCCTTTTCATCGCTAAACAGAGTAATCTTCTTGCATGACTGACATCATTTCAGTATATCTGTGTTAAGTAATATCTAGCTCTTTTTTTTTTTTTGGATCTGGAAAAAGCATATGGCAGAATTCCTCGAAAGAAGCTCTGGAGAGTGTTGCAAGTGTACGGAGTGGATGAGCAATTACTAGTTAATATCATGTCTGTACGAAGTTTTGAGATTTGTGTCCGGATAAATGGCATAAGTCGAGACCGTTCACCGTGGTTGTTGGACTCCACCCCTTTTGTTCGTTATCTTTATGGACTGAATACACATTGCTGGTGTTCAGTGTCTTTGTTCCAAAACAGAAGATCATGGCAGGCAGCATCGTGATTGAAGAAGTACAGAGCTACATTTACCTGGGACAAGAAATCACTATGGATGGCAACATTCTGAATGAAGTTAACAGACGTATTAGAACAGCATGGAGTGCTTTTGGCAAGAATAATACTATCTTGAAGAGCAACATGCCACTTAGATTGAAACGAAAAGTTTTCAACCAGTGTGTTTTACCAGCACTCGCCTATGGAGCTGAAACATGGACTTTATCAAAGAGGACAACACAAAGACTACAGACAACACAGAGAAGCATGGAAAGATGTATGCTGGGAATTGCAAGAAGATATCGAAAATGCAACAGCTAGATAAGAAGCCAAACGAAGGTGATTGACGTCATCATCGAACGGATCAAACATTCTAAATGGCAATGGGCTGGTCACATCGCTAGAAGACAAGACATGAGATGAACCACAGTCATTCTGGATTGGTACCCTCGAGACCTTAAACGCCAAGAAGACGACCCCATGCAAGGTGGCTAGACGAAATAAGTAAGGTGGCTGGCGTCAACTGGAAGTCCAAAGCTTCAAACAGAAGAATGGAAGCGTTTAGAAAAGACCTTCATCCAGCAGTGGATTGCCGACGATGACTGTGACTGTGATGACGACGATGATGATGCTGTGACACAGGGGCAGCCGAGGCGATAAGCGTTTTATTGTGGGTGTTTGGTGGAGAGGTTGCTCTTTGCCGACGTTCTTGTCCATCTTGGGCCTTCTTGCACCAACATTCAATATGCACAAGAACGGTTTGCAGCCTGATGTGAAGAGGCCGGGATGAAAATCGATGTGGCTAAGACTGAGGTTCTGGTTCTTTCGAGCCATCTCCTCTCCATGTTTGGGGAGCCCCATTGAGACAGGTGAGAAGTTCAAGCATCTCGGAACTGCATTTTTTACGAGTGATGGGCGGCCGGAAAGAGAATTGGATGCTCCAATCGTTGCAGCAAGCTGTGTCAGACGCGAAGTATGACGATCCGTGGTAACGAAACGAGAGCTAGGCAACAACCAAGCTCTCTGTTTTCAAACCTCTCTTTGTCCCTTTTCTCAGTTCTTGTTATGAGTCTTGGGTAATGACCGAAAGAGTGCGATCGCGGGTGCAAGCGGCCGAAATGAGATTCTTGAGAGGTGTGGCATGCGCTACCCTACTACGCAGATAGTGCATAACAGCATAAGGAGTCTTTAGTGGTTGAGCCGCTATTTCTCCGCATTGAGAGGTCTCAGTTGCGTTTGTATTTTTAAATCAGTGGGTAAGAGCCCAAGGGGTTGGCCTAGAACCAGATACTAGAATTGAAGGAGAATCTGGGTTCGAGTCCCTTGGATATTAGCATTAAGGATATGCACTTGATGGCGGAAGATCATTAAACGCTGGAGATCCTCCATACGGTTGCTGCCCCCATGAGCCTAACGGTTAAGCGGGTTTGAAAAATACGTATGTAAAGAGTATGAAACAGATATTCAAAGAGCAGTGAAGTGATGTGGATACGAAGATCACTGGAAAAAAAAAATATAACCGGCAAGAATGTTGTATTATGTTGCCTGTCTTGTTCTAGCAATTCTACTCTCGCACCTAACGCCACCTTCTATTCATCGTGAAGATAGAGTAGGATAGAAAATACAGTCGTGTCTGTTAGTCTCCGAGATGGGTCATATGAAGACACTTATGACATCAGCTCTAAATCTTCACCACCCTTTAAAATTGGGAATTGAGACAGCAAGTGCTTGACGTCTAGCTTTGCTGAAATGCATCAGAGTTGATGAAAGTTTGGATGCTCACTTTTTATACTTATTAATCAAATGAAGTTCTTCAAATATAGTTCTCCAAATAGAGTACTTCAAACTCTGACGTCTCAAACTGCCCCACGCAATCAAAACTCCATAGACATGAAAGGAAATTAGTTGGGGAAACGATCAGAACCCTGGAATCACATCTAATAACGGACAACTAATTAGATTTAACTTAGATTTAACCCTGAATTTGTATGATACTTTAAGAACATGCTTGAAATCATTAACACTTAAAGAGTTTCAGTAATATTAGAATATTCCTGCAATGTTTTTTTCATAACTTGTGGTATCTAATTATTCGACATACAGTAACGATCAACAATGTTTTTACCTATAACCTTTTCTGTTTATGAACTTCAGAATAGTCTATTCCGTCTGTGGTGGAATGGAAGAAACAAAATTACGATTGGTTAGAATTTTTAGAAATTTAAATATTTAAATTTGTTGGATTTTAGCCCGCTCATAAATAAGCGACCAGGAGATTTTTTTTCATTCACTGCTCAATGAAAGCTTTCTATCTTGCATACGTTGTTTCCTACAACACGTATAAAAGATAAGCCACTGTTATTTGTCATCTCCTGTGAAGAATTTAATTGTACGTGCTGTACAAAAAGGAGGAACTCGTCGTGGAGTCGCCAAGCAGTTCAATGTGAGCAAAATGGCAGTGACGGAACTCTGGCAACGTTTTCAAGCAAGAGGCACGGTTACCCGATCTAAGAAACCCGGAAGACCACGATCCTTTTTTTTTGTAGGAAAAAGTTATAGGTAAAACATTGTTGTTCGTATACTTTTGAGCGCTACTCTATGACTAATGGCCATATCACTAACAACTTTCTCAAATGACAAACCGATTTGTACGATTTTTAAGGATAATAATAGGTCTTAATATAAGATGCAACAGGGTAAAATAAGAAAACGGACTACTCCCGAACCCACTATAAGCTGTTGAAATTAACCATTTCGTCGAAGAGTGCGTGGCGTAGCAGCAGCGTCCCAGACTCGTCGAGGACGTGGGTTTGAACTCGACTCCGAATGACAATTTTTTTTCTACAATAAAGTGCAATTAAATTGCACAACATAAATTTACATTACACAACATAAATTTATTTTATATATATATATATTATCTATATTTTATATTTATCTATCCCCAGAGGGATAATAGTCATACACATTCTACCAACCTGAAAAACAATTACAACTTAAAATCTAATAAAAATTGTTGATGGAAAAATACACATATGCTTTAAAAACTTTCACCTTCCAAAAAGGGAATCTTCTTCCTAACAACCGGAGTGTGAAATTAATTCACTTAATAGTGAAAAATAAAATTGCTGTTAAAAATGCAAATGTACATTTTGAGCAATTGCTTCTCGAAAATGATCTCGTGACAGAAGAATCATCTGCGACAATTTCTTACGAGGCAATGCAAATAGGCGAGGAGATATTTGAATATATCATTGAAATGTTGGGGAATACCATCCTTGAGGAAACTGAAGAACTAATTTTACAAGAACTTGACGAAGAATGTCATCAGTTTGACGAGGCGAACGAAGAGAATCTTTTTGTTCATTATCTGACAATTGTGAGGAAAAGAAATCGAAATGACTTGGAATATAAAATCAAGTCGTCAACATGGCCAAGCAGAACCCAACGTGGAATTTAAAAACTCTACCAAAAAAAAAAGATATTTACGCTTAACAACTGTAAGCATTTACTTCGGTGGGAAGAGAATATTAGACGTGGAAGAACAACCATAGATAAATATAGGATCATTAATTCCTGTACATATAATCGCTTTGTGGAAGCCAGAACTAATTACCAGTAAGCAATAACAAGATATTTACAACAATGGGTATTGAGCGCTGTAAGTCAACATACAGGGTCCGGACACATTAATATGACCACCTGCTAGTATCCGGAATATCCACCTTTGGCGTCAAGTACAGCAGCTAGTCGACGTGGCAGAGAGTCCTCGGAAGGTGGTTGCAGGTATCTGGGACCATTCGGCGATCAGTGCATCCCGTAATTCCATCACCGTGCGTGGTGGAGGGTCCAGCTTGCGGACATGGCGATCGAGATGGTCCCACAAATGTTCAATGGGGTTGAGGTCCGGGGAGTTTGGTGGCCATGGGAGTAGCTTGAATTCATCCTCATGCTCCTCGAACCAGTCGTGGACAATTTTGACAGTATGGCATGGAGCATTGTCCTGTTGAAAGGTACCATCACCCTGAGGAAACACTGTCGACATGAAGGGGTGTACCTGGTCTGCGACGATCGTCAGATAATGAACAGCATTCAGTGTACCCTCCAGCGGTATCAGTGGACTCAGACCATACAATGAAAACATCCCCCAAACAGTCACACCTCCCCCACCAGCCTGTCGTCTGCCAACGATGGTGTCGGGATGCCTGTTCTCAGATGCTTCCCGGCGAATTCTCCATCGTCCGTCCACTCTGTTCACCAGAAACCGTGACTCGTCAGAGAAAGCAACCCTTTGCCACTCGGCCGACGTCCAATGGGGCGAATTGGGGGCGTTTTCGGCGATGCACAGGCGTTAACATGGGTGCTGTTACCATACGCATGCTCCGGAGCCCCAACCTCAAGAGGGATCGTTGCACTGTCTTGGTGCTGACACGCCTAGTGCCCCCACTGTTCGTTTGCTGTGTCAGTTGCTCAACAGCGGCACGTCGATTGTTCTTGGCCAGGCGTCGTAACCGGCGCTCGTCTCTAGGGTCGATGGGCCGTGGGTCCGCACAGTTACCTCTTCGGTTGCTCGAAACTGTCTGGTTCGTCCAGTCGCGGTACACCTTCACAACGGCAGCCCTAGAGCAGTTCACAAAGGTGGCCGTTTCTGAAATGCTGCCCCCCTTGGCCCGATAGCCTATGATCATCCCCTTTTGGAGGTCCGACAAGTCACTTGCTCTGCCCATGACGGCGACAACTGCTGTGTTAACGGATGCTACTACACGTCTGCTGTTGTCAGATTTTAATGATATGCAATGATTTTTCATCTGCATATCATGGGACGTTCCAAGACAACATAAAATAAAACTACGAAAAATTACGAAATACGTATCAGCAAAAAAAAAAGCTTTTATAGACGATGTATTGGCTGCAGTAGATATTTTTCGGATCCAAACAACGGTTCTAATTCTCAATTTTGATAAAGATTTTATCATCAACACATATCAAAGAAGTAAATAATAATTTATGAATAAAATGACATAAAACACATTGCAACTTTATAAATATCAATAAAGATAATTAATTTTATGTTGCAGGATGTAAATATAAATCCACATACGATAGAACTTTATCAATCAAGGAGCAAAAGCAGTTTTTATACAACGAACTCAACAAAATCAGTCCTTCATACACAGTACCATATACATTTAATCCCGGCCGAGGACGACGAGGATTTTTCAGGGGGAAATCCTGATATCACGCACTTCCTTCGGAAGGGAAGTAAAGCCGTTGGACCCGTGTAGTCGTTTGTCGGCTGCACGTTAAAGAACCCTTCCGAGGCAAAATTTGAGGCCCCTATAACGGCGTCCTGATATGATCTTGGTAGTTGAAGGGAACGTTAATACCAACCAACCAAACCAAATAATATGCAATTACCATATCTGGAAAATTATTACCCTTCGCATTTATTTGTCTGCAAAAAGCGATAGGTGTCTTTGGTCCTAAAATAAAGGTAGCTGTCTACGAATATTGTAAAATATATAATATTGTGGTAGTAACGTGTTCGAAGTCCGAAAAACTAACGCAGTTTTTTAAAAAGTGTTAATACCATACGTGAAACAGGAAAATTTTTTCCTATTAATAGTTTCGTGGGGCAGTCAGACAAATCCTGCAATGTATGATGAAATATTTTTGGGCGACGATTGTGTAGGAACAAGTATTATTACAGTTATTCCTCCGAAACGTACACCTTTATGTCAAGCATGTGACGTTTATTTTTACAGACAAGTAAAAAATTTCATCAAGCACTTGCAGAACTGTTCCTTTATATTAGAGCAAATAGAGTGAAATAGGATCTCGTGAATATTGCATCAAAATTCAATCTATTGTACACCATCAAATTTTTTTGAAAATATGTTACGGTATGCATGGTTTGCGTCAAAATTAACCCATGAGAGAGAGGCATTTGTGAATGTTAATGAGATATGTTTTCCGATTCACATTTGTAAAGTACCATAAATTTCTACCTAAAACGCAGCTTTTATACGATGCGCCTGAATTATTGTTTTGTTTGTTTTTACGATAAATATCATCCTTCAATATGTGCAATTCCATCTACTTCATAATAAAATATCTCACATTTATTTTTATGCATGATAATTACTTATGCGCATATATCGTCGATTATTTCCAAAAAATAGATAAATATATTAATTCGTGTTATATAAATTTATGTTGTGTAATACAGGGTGACAATTATTGAGCTTTCTATATCTATAATAAAATTGTAGAACCGTCGGTGAGTGTACATTGAAAATATTTGCCTAAATCTGATTGCGAGTGATGTAGGGAGTGTAACAGAATACAATAAGACCAGTTTTAAAAACTTTGTCTGTCTGTTTGAACACGCTAATCTTTAAAACTACTTGACGAATTTTCATGGGGTTTTCACAGGTAACTTGAGCGTAGCTTGGGGCAACATATAGACTTTATTCCATCAAAATCGGCTCAAGAAAAAAAAAAGATATCTTAACTTAAAGTTTTTGGAGTATGCTCAGCTTAGTACGGTTCGTAGAAAAGTCAAAAGCTGGCGCTTCATTAGTTGATTTTTAAAACGCGCTCATAAAAGTTTTCGGATGTTTACCGATCATCACGGCTTAGTACACCAAGAAACCGTTAGATGGCGCTGTTATTTTTTAAAAAAACTGCTTACAAACTATTTTCGGGTTTTCGGAAGTTTACCTCAGTGAGAGAATTAAGCCCCACAATCTCATACATAATAGGCTTTGTGAAAGGGCTGTATTGACACCTCAAAGCGATCAAACTGCAAGACGAACGGACATACTCATGTTGAGGGAGAAAATGTAGAGAAAGATGACTCTACCATTAAAATAATTGAAATTAGATAAGTTAATATAATTAATGTGGTAATTGTAAATATAATTAAATCTTTTTGGTTGGAAGCCAAATGTACAATAAATACTAAAAAGGTAACCTCCTCATCAATAAATTGAAGTAAATAGGAATAATCATACTACGTCTACGAAATGTAGAATTTTTAAACTCTCTTAGCGCACTTGGCCTTCCATCACGCAAAATTAACTTGAAAAACGGCGTCCCTATATTATTATTCTGTTGCGAAATCTAAGCCCACCGAAATTGTGTAATGGTACAAAGCTTAAAGTTACTTCTCTCCAACGTAACATCATAGAAGCGGAAATTTTTGACGGGAAGTGGCGCAGGCGAGCGAGTTTTTATATCCCGAATCCCGCTTAAGGCCCGTTCACATTCAGCGACTTCGCGGAGTGAAGCGTTTTCCCGAATCCAGGTGTTTGCTAAGCGTCACAAAGACGCGCGTGTTAAAATGCGGAGTCTTTTCACATTCAGCGTGAACGAAACGGGGAGCTAGGCGAACTTCCTTCTCTGCTTTCAGCCTGCGTTTAATGCGCCAGATACGGCGATGTAGACGCGAAGTCGCTGAATGTGAACCGGCCTTTATTTCCCATTTCGCTTTAAACGTATACAATTCCCGGTGAGCTTATGTTATCCCATGACGATAAACAAAGCACATGGCCAGACGCTACGCATTGCGGGCGTGGACCTTAGTGTCAGTTGCTTTTCGCACGGCCAGCAACAGTTGCTTTTCCGCAAATGTCCGTCTATGTGGCTCTCTTCCGTGTTAGTGAAGCAAAGAAGCTCTTTGTTCATGTCCCCAATCATACTACTTCAAACGTTGTATACAAAGAAGCTTTATAATATAAGTCAAAATAAGTTCCACGTGTACGAAGTCGCGGATACAGCTAGTATGGAATAAAACATCAAATTTTCAAAAAGTACTGAGTTCAAAAATTTTATTCGTATGTTGCCTCTGCGAAGTTAAGCATCATACCAGTGACCATTTGGTGACACGAGATCTTAGCCCCCCCCCCCCCGTGCTTCGGAGGGCACGTAAAGCCGTTGGTCCCGGCTGCTACTACCATCTCGTAGCGGTCGTAAAGCTGGCAAAAGCTCAGAAATGGATCTACCAACCCGTCTGGTCAGCGTGGGAGATCAGACCAAAATACCCCCAAAAATGAAGAGAAGGTAGAGAAGATTGGGGGAGGCCTATGTCCTGCAGTGGACTGAGACAAACAAACAAACATAATTGCATTTTATTGTAGGAAAAAAAAATTGTCATCCGGAGTATCCAGGTTTGAACCCACGTCCTCGATAATATGAGTCTGGACGCTGCTGCACTCTTCGACGAAATGGTTAATTTCAATAGCTTATGAGCTCGAAATATTTGCAATGCAGGAGTAATGCGTCTTCTCCTTTTACCATGTTGCATCGTATATTAAGACCTATTACTATATTATTAGTGCAAATCGGCTGGTAAATCTGTATTATAATTCTGCTTATGTTTCGTCCGTCCGTTCGTTCGTTCGCACGTTACGTTTGAGCCACGGATACAAGCTGCGCCAGCCAAAGCAACTAGGATTTCTTTATTAGTAGTGAGCTTATTATTTAGTATCATAACTTGAAAATGAATTAACTTTTTCACGTTCTGTTTTCACCAACAGATAAATACGCGACAGAGCACGTTCGAAAGCAAGATAGTCGGAATAGATACGATTGCACTTGCTCTAATGGTACCTTTAGGATACCCCCTAAAAATTTTCAATGCTAACATATGGCATGCAATATATCAAATAACTCGTAACTACGTATATTATGAATGAATATAATGAGCAGTTAATGATATTTAGAATTGATTTAGTAGTACGTATTCTAATGGTACCATATGGTACCAATGGAAAATTCCAATGCTTAGATATGGCATGCAATATATCAAACATCTCGTAACGACGTGTCGTGGTCTCCGTAGGCTGGCCTCGCTTTAAGTTTATTACTGTTCCCCATGCTTACTCTATGGGAGTTGTGCCTTTCACGCGTCGGTGGATACATATTTATGGATACATAGACAAAATTTATGTTAAATTCGTGAAAAAAATAGTCCAAATTGACTGAATGAATATAATGAATATAAAGAATTATTATAATGAATAATTAATAATACTCGGAATTGGTTTAGTAGTGCGTATTGTAATGGTTCCCATATGGTACCTTTGGAAACTCTGAATGCTTAGACATGCAATGTAATATATCAAACAACTCGTAAAGACGTGTCATGAATGAATGTAAAGAGTAATTAATGATACTCGGAATTGATTTAGTAATACGTATTCTAATGGTACCATTTGGGAAGAGTACCATTGGGAACTTTCAATGCTAACGTCCATAGCTAATTGCTATCGAGAGCAAATTGCTTTTAGCTCTAAGATTATCAATATCTGATTTCTGTTAGACATACGAGGTCTGTTCAAACAATACGTAGACTGTTTGAATTGCGCGGGCCCTGTTGGTCCCAATCAAAATCGCTTGGTGTCGCCATCTTCTGACAGATCCGCTGATTACAAGGCAGTTTTTTGATTGCAAATATCAGTATTGGTTGATTAGCTACGCGGTTGTTTGTGAAGTGTGTTTTTTTTCGTTTGGAGGATTTTTAGAATGAGTGACTTGAACGAGCAAAGAGTTGCTGTGAAATTTTGTGTTAAACTCGCAAAAACTGCCACTGGACGAGTGGAAAAGGCCAGAAATGTGGACGAGAGGTGACTGGTTGTTTCATCACGACAACGCTCCAGCCCATTCAGCCCTCAGAACTCGAGAGTTTTTGGCCAAACACTCGATCACTGTTCTTCCTCACCCACCCTACTCACCTGACCTCGCTCCTTGTGACTTCTTCTTGTTTCCCAAACTCAAAAGACCTTTGAAAGGAAGGAGATTTGAGACGATTCCCGACATAAAGGCAAATGCGACGAAGGCGCTGAAGGACATCACAAAAGAAGCGTTCCAGGACTGTTTCCAAAAGTGGAAACACCGTTGGGATAAGTGTGTGCGTCGGGGAGGAGAGTACTTTGAAGGGGACCCAGATGTGTAACTTCTGAATAAAGTATATTTTGTTTTATGACGTCAGTCTACGTATTTTTTGAACAGACCTCGTATTGTTGTCAGTACTAATAGCAAGTACCTAATCGCTCGCTGCAACAGTAGATGATTACATAGGAATGCTTTAGCAATAGAATAAGAAGAAATAATAGACGCTTACACAGAACGGTTCAACAACTGACGCTCACTTCAACATCTAAGTACAGTCAACCAAAGGAAATAATCCACACGAGTTTAATACTTAATATTACATTTCATGCTAATGTGTTGTTTTAATAGCTTTTTTAATTATAATCATTTAAATTTAATAATCTTAATAATGTTAACTCTAAATGTAATATTCAATTATTAAAAATAAATTAATATTGAAACGGTAAAACTTAGAGTAAAATTCAAGTGTGGATTATTTCCCTTTGATGACTGTACTTATAAATTAAAGAACTTTTATTTGCTCGAATATATAAAGAATTACTACATTCTCCATTTAACCTTTCGGTTCTTCAGTTTTATTCGTTTAAATTCTTTTTTTTTATACGTTAGTTTCATTATTTAGGAATTTATAATTCATTTTTTATATTATTATAGCTTTCTCTAAAATATTTTAGAATACATATTTGTTCTCGGTATCCATAGCTGCTGTCTCGCTGCTATACAGTCCAGGCTGTCTAAGACGGTCTTCCAAGGGCGACATGAATAAGGTCCTTTATAAAATTAGTCCTTTTTAGGAATAACGGTCTTGACTGTTATAAATTATAACGGTCATGGCTGTTATAACGTACAACGGTCTTGACTGTTATAACGTATATCAGTCAAGACTGTTATAAATAATCACGAGCTACTGACACTCGTAAGGAATGGTAAATCCCCGATAGAGAATCCCCAACATAAATAAAATTATCTTTAATATTTTTTCCATCAAAACTTTAAATTCTTGAATGATAATTAATTTAAATTTAAAGATTACAATAAATAGCATCGCTTGCTTTTATAATACATGGCTACTAAATGTTTTCGAAGAAGAAAAAACGGAAAAATGCAATACCGCCACTGGCTACGAGAATAAAATTGCAGATACTGAAAATTGAGTTTATTTTAAAAAAAAAAACATTTATAACATAATCCAAAATTTAATATAAAAATGCCTTTAAAATTTCTGTACGAAAAGAAAAAATTTTATGTAAAAATCGTTCATTAATGAGCAATGATGCCTTGATCGAGGGTATGTTACTCACGAACAAGGTCCATTAACGAACGTAAAGTCCGTTAAGGAGATTACTGTGCTGTATTTGGACTACATTTTTTGGTCCTTTTTAAGGTTGTGACTGTTATAAGGAGTCTGTTATAGGCATACAATTTAACATGGGAAAGCCTTTTCCCAAATCCGGGCGACATAATTTTCGACCGTTATAATTTTAGTCCGTCTTGGAGGAGACCGTCTTAGACAGCCTAGACTGTAATACGAAAATGTGTTCCTGTTATCCGCCATGGCGGTAAAATCATTTGCACTTATATAAGATTTTATATTTTTTAATAAAGTTTTAAATCATATTTTATTTTATTCTACAATCTCATCATGCTTCATTTTATTTCGTGGAATTTCACGGGTTTCGCTAGTAAGCTTATATTGTGATATGGCCATTAGCTTATAGATGTTTGCCCCGATGTATCTTCCAAAAGTTATGTTGTTGATTCGGAAATTGCGTGAATTACACATAGTCCATAGTTGTAGAGATTTATTTTATTTGGAGGCCAATCTTATATCTTAAGTGGAGAAATTTCATTATAGAGCTATTTACTAAAAATTTTTTAATAAGCTATATATTAATTCAAACGAGAAACTAAGATATTAATCTTATCTATCAGACTAAACCAACGAAGTGCGCATCGTATTGATTTACATTTTCAAATCTCCCGCAACCCATGACAGTCCATGGTAGTTCGGTTTTCTACCACCAAATGGCAGCACTGGTTAGAAGGCTGTCAGTGAATGGAAGAGACGGAGAAGGGAACCTGTTCTTGAAGTAAGATGACAACGCTGAATAGAGCGGGTTAACCTGTACATCACGTTCTCTGAAATGGAGGCGATCAGAATCACTCTGCAGAAGAGCCTGAAGAGGCTGCCACAAAGGTGGTGCTGAAGAGAGTATATGTAGAAAAGATTGACATATCTACCGAGTCATAACTGATTTGTTTGTGAGGGGAAAAAATAAAGTGCAATTTAATGATACCTCCTCCTTATAAATATGATGATGACTTTTTATGAAATAAATTTCTAATTAAATTTATTTAGAAAAATCTAATTTACTTTTTCCCCCATCTTCTACACACTTTTATTAATTGAAAATATGTAAAGCGAATAAGACTTAATTTTATATCCACTAGATGTTCATGCATGTGCTTGATGTTTTTTGAGTTTGAAAATTGGGATGGTTTGGTGATGTTTGTTTTCGTTTCTTTCCTAGTCAGAAGTGACGGCGAGACAACTGTTTCTGTGGCGCCAGGAACTCGAGGAACAGAAGGAGAGGGCAGCGAGCATGCGCCAAAAGAACGAGGCGCTCGTCTACAACATTCTCCCTCCGCATGTGGCTCGACATTTCTTAGGTACAAGAAAGAAAGATGAGGTGCTTACCTTTAGAATTATTTGTATTTATTAACAACTTACTCATTTTGATTTGCATCGAACTCTTCTTAATTTACACAATATAAAATGAGCAATGTTTCCTGGAGTGTTGATGTTTATTACTTTTCTAAAACCAAACCACGCTGTCTAGCAATAACCGTCCAGAAATGCCTCGTATAAGTAACGGATCACAATGCACGAATGAGCAGTGCCGAATAGAGGCGCCATCGCAACCCATCGTTAGCCGAGTGACTTTGAGAAAAATGTCATCGTGGGATGGCATTTGCTGCATAATGACTTACTATTAGCACTCGGCTGGAGCATGCAAAATCATTGGTTGGCGATATGATAACCAAATGGATAAGTTCTGCTATGATGACTACTACTTCAGAAAAACATACAGTCGTAAATTACGTGCGATAAAGTGGGCAGCATGGAAAAAGGGTTTCAACTGGCGCAGATCATCCGTATAAAGCAGCGATTTCAACCAGTGTGCCATAAGTGGAACTTAGGTGTGCCGCGAAAATTTTAATAAGCATAAACAGCATTTCTTTTTAAAGTTTTAATTATTATCTTTTTATTACAAATTATAAGAAGTTGTTTTGTGTGTGTTAACTAAATCCTAAAAAAGTACACTTTTTTTAAGTTTGATCAGGATAATGTAAGTGTGCCGCGAGATAAAAAGGGGTTAGAAAATGCTGGTATAGAGTTTCAGAGCAACAATGGCATCACTATGTGCATGAATACCGTACGGGAAGAATTATATCCACTGGATTCCAAGGTAGAGCGGCGGCATACAAGCACATCATCACAAAATCGAACAAGGAGGGACACGTCTAAAATGATGCAAAGAGTATGTAAATTGGACAATCGACCAGTGGAAAAGGACATTATGCATTGAATCACACATTTCCGATTCAATGATAGGTATGGGATGACGACAGCGCGAAAAATGCCTGCTTTCGGGACATGTAGACCCACTATAACGTTTGATGGCGATGGGATTTTTGTATTGGGTGCGTTCTGCTGGCAATTGTCCATACCTCCATGATATTGGTTAAGTACATTGACTTTCTGGATAATCAGGTGCTTCTTATACTGGCAATTCTACGGAGCAGACGATTGTCACTATGAAAACGATGATGCATCCTGCCACAAAACTGCAGGCCGTTATGAAGGGATGACTATGGAACGACCTCCCCGGACTCCCGCCCAGAGTCCCGATCTCAACCCCATCAAATACCGTAGGAAGAATTAAACCTGTGGTGGATGCCGAGATGAACATTATCCAGTTTACATGTCAGTGCAGGAAAAGACGGGCCTTGGAACTTGATGAAAAGTCTTCCTAAGGAAGTAATCCCGCTTAGGGCTTATTATACTATATACACTATGTGATCAAACGTTTCCGGAGACGTTTGTACTGCAACCATGAATCACGAAAATGAATATGGTGTCGGGCCTGTCTTTGTTTTTATTAAGGCCTCTATTCGCCGAGGGAGACTTTCCACCAGATTTTGATAGATGGCTTCAAGAATTTTGATCTATTTTTCCCGCAGAGCGTTGATGAGTTCAGTCACAGATACTGGGCTCCGTACTTCCATAAAATTGCATAAGTACATTGGACATTGACATTGCTTAACCCGCAGTTGTCGCTCCAGTTCATCCCATAGGAGTTCAGTTGATGGATGTATATCGGTACTCTGTGCAAGCCAGTCCATTTAATCAAATCATTCCTGCATGTATATTGCTTTGTGACAAGGAGCATTTTCATGTTGTTACAGGAATAGTCCAATCCCGAATTGTTGCCACAATGTTGACAATGAGAATTGTCCAAAATATTAAAGTAAGTTGCAAACGCTATAGTTCCTGTTATTTCAACAAGTTGGCCAAATATAAGCCAAAAAAATGAGCCCCATACAATGACAATGCTCCTCCGAACTTCACAGCAGGAACCACGCGGTGAAGTATGAAGCAATCTCCGCGTATCCGCCAGAGTCAAACTCGACCATCTGATTGCCAGAAAATGTAGCAAGATTCGTCGCGCCATTAGATATGCTTCCATAATATCTAGTTTTGGGGCTGTACACCATTCTGAAGTCGCTTCGCATTTATTCTGCTGATGTTGGACTTATAAGCAGCAGCAAGGCCATAGAAACCCGAAGAATGATGATTGTACTATCGGTACTTGAAGTGGCATTTCATATATATGTAGTAATTGTTTCAGCTGAAGATCCCGATTGCATTGTGTCATAAGTTCTTACGTTGGGCGATCTGTCATTTTATTTAGCCTATCACTTCGCGGTTTCACTGACGTTGTTCCTTGAGATTTCTACTTGATAGTGATGACAGTTACAGTTCAACGGAGTATTTGAAGAATGGCACAAATCTGTCATGCAGACTTGTTCAATAGGTGACATCTTATGATAATACCACTGTATTCTGTTGAGGGATCCATACCAAGGCGATAATACAAATGAGTCCAGTGAGGTATTTTTCTATTTGTATTACCTTAGACATTAGAGATATGTAAAGTAGGACATGTAACATTGTCTTATCAACACGCAATTCAGCAACAATATGCACGGACCAATAATATATATCTCATGATCAACCACGCAAGGCAAAGTGCGCAGTATAAGTAGGTTCATTAAGAATGAAGGTTCCATCCCACCTCTGAGAATTATAAAACAAAATTGAATTTCCGCAAACTTTTGATCACATAGTGTATTAGGGTACATATTTCACAAGTTTATTTCTCTAGTATCTGGACAGTTACTGATAGATAGATAGTGTACTATCTATTTGGGAATTAAACATTAGATTTTAGTGAGTATGTTTGCTTGGTTGTTTTCTGTACTATACATTTGTTTTCCATTCTTCCAGTGGAGAGCAATTTACATTCTTTCTATAGAAAGAAATAACTAAGCATTCAACTGATGCAAATTTCATCCCGATTTCTTCTCCTTGATAGCTTTTCGGACTTTTTCTAGTGACAGGGTGGTTATAATTTAAGTTACACTATTCAGACCCCTCTAGAACCCGTTCTGCTGATTGGATTTTGATGAAACTTAGAAAATATACGTTATATAGACCATCGGGAAACGATTTTTCAAAAAAAAAAAAATTTCAAATTCTAGCCACCAGGTGATGCTTATCATGCAAGAAAGGGCACTTAGTCCATTAAGAATGCTTTAAAACACTTTAAATTGCCATTAATGAGCGGTAAAATCATTCTTCCCCATACGTTTACGAAAGGGGTACAGAAGAAAGATCGAGCTTTATTTGTCAAATTGTTTTATCAGAACTGTAATAATGGTTCTGCTTCATTTGAGAATTTCGACCCTTCAAAGATTTGCGAAAAAGGCCTCTGACAAGTAATGCGAAAAACATGATTACTAAATTTGAAGAGACTGGGGAGTGTGTGTGCTGAGAGGAAGAGGACGGAAACGGATTTCAAGTGAAAGTGTGGAAGTAGTCGCTGTTCCTGTGGTTGAAAAAGCGTCCGGTTCCCAATATTCTTCAACAAGTGTTCACGTGAGTTGTCTCTCCCTTGGTCTACGGTACGAAATGTTCTGCGATGTACTTTAAAGCTGTATCCATACAAGATTCATGTGGCGCAAAAGCTGCTCCCTCAAGACCCAAATAACGCAATGATTTTGCTTGCCGGTTTTTGGCCAGAACAGCCGTTGACAGTTCATGGCCCTCAGAACATTTTGTGGTCAGAAGAGGCGCATTTTACCCTAGATGGAGTAGTGAATAATCAGAACTGTTGCATCTGGGGTACTGCAAGTCATAATATTGTAGATAAACAGCCTCTGCATTCTGATTTCTTTACTGTAAGGTGTGGTTTTACTGCTGATTTCATTCTTGGCCCCTTTTTCTTTGAGGAGAATACTCCTGAACTCCCTAAAAGGTGCTCCATCACGGGTGCCAATTACTGCGAACTTCTGCAACAGCAAGTCATTCCTGCCTTACAAGAGACTATTGTCTTCATGCAATATGATGCAATACCCCATATTGCCCGACAAGTGAAGGAACTGCTTCGTGCCCACTTTGGAGATGATCGGGTAATTTCGAGAAATTTTCCGACTGCCTGGCCTCCTCGTTCTCTCAACTCGAATCCCTATGACTTCTGCTTGTGGGGATTCCTGAAAGATCGTGTCTGTGGAGGAAGCATACAGACTCTGCTTGAATTGAAAACGAGCATAAAACGCCATGTTACTGCAATTCCTCAAGAAACCCTTCTTGCTACTGTTGAACACGCTCTAACGCGATTTGAACATATGATTGAGACAAATGGAATGCACATTGAACAAATGCTGTGAATATATAATTTTTTGCGTTTCCAATTTGTGTTTCTTGTTCTTTATGCGCCACTGTTTCACCTAGTTGTCGAAATTTGAACTAATTTTTTATCGCAAAAAATCTCTTCTCCGTGGTCTATACAGAGTGTGTCAGGTTCGATGGTCATAAAGTACCTAGCGTTGTTCTCCGCAAAATT
>JAHWFO010036887.1:2171117-2197859 GCA_023313115.1 Rhysida immarginata
AATTTTGCGGAGAACAACGCTAGGTACTTTATGACCATCGAACCTGATACGCTCTGTATAACGTATATTCCAAGTTTCATCAAAATCCAATCAGTAGAACGGGCTCTAGAGGGGTCTGAATAGTGTAACTGAAATTATAACCACCCTGTATTCATACGGCCTGTATGAATGAATGAATGAATGAACTGTAAGGGGTGGTTACCATGAAACCGAAGTGGTTATACTAGAAACCTGAGTACTGCGACTCCATACGACCTGTAACTGTATTCCTGTTTTTCAAACAAAACATATTACACTACTTGTAAAGAAAATGTAACTTCTGGAAGGCAGGAATACTGTTTATCCTGCTGGTATGTAAGCGTTTGTCAGGAACTAAAAGCTATAAATTCCGTTGTGTCGCATATGAAATGAAACAAGCAATTATAATTTTCATTCTTAAGATGTGTTTTTAGAAACGATATGACTTAGAAATTACTTAATGAAAGTCAGTGATTGCAAAAATAATTGAAATGTTAAAAATGACTAAAATTATGAAGAAATAATAATTTTCAAATTATTACCATTACTAGATGTTGCCCTCGCGTCGCTCGTGTAGTGAAGGAAAGCCAATGATGACGGACAGAATAACGTTTTTATATAAGATAATAATTTATATTCTATTGTTCTGTATCATACGTTCAAAAAGTGACATTTTATTTTTTCATGTGCGTTGCTTGGTCTCTCGGCCATCAATTTTTCCAAATATTAATTGAGGCCATATTTTTGAACTGATTTCGTAATTTCTATCAAATGTCCACAAGTCGCAAGTGTTTATCGAATTGATAATCTTTCGAAATCAGGTTATTAAATCCAGATGTAACAATATTCATACGAAAATATTTTCGGTGATTTTTATCCATATCCTGAAGATTAATTGGGGATAAATAGCGTTTATCCTAAAGTCTCATGTAACATTATATTTTTGTGACTTTAAAAATAAATTTACATAATTCGTGACAGCAAAAGCGTCAATATTACCTGGGCAGAATGAAATGAAAGCATGTGTTATACAGGGTGATTCAGAAAATTTCTGACCATTTCAGTACTATGATTTATTGACCCATTAATGTTTACAAACTTAGCATTTCAGTATGATATTTTAGGAAGTTCGGAGTTTTTATTCCCGTGGAAAAGTCTTGATGATATGCTCTACGTGGCCACCACGAACGTTTTGAACTGCTCGCAACCGAATGGTGAAGTTGTTCATAACTATATCCAGGATTTCTGCATCCACAAGGGTGCAGCAGTCGACGATGCTTTGTCGCAGCTGGTGTAGGGTTCTTGGTGCTGTAGTGAACGCACTGTCTTTAAGGAACCCCCAGGGATAAAAATCACATGGGTTTAGTTCAGGACCCAAAGAAAGCCACCCCCGAATCGATCTGGAAACCTGTTTGAAATGACACGATTTCCGAATTTCTGATTGAGAAAGTCTTGCACTTCATTAGTGGTGTGAGGCCTAGCCCCATCCTGTTGAAACCATTGATGTCGAAGCGGTATACGCCTCCTTCGCAGCTCGGGGATGAAGAAGGTTTCCAACATGTTAAGGTAAGCCTGTGACGTTACGGTGCCCTCAAAAAAGAACGGACCAATGATGACCCTTATGGATCTCATGAGGGTGCTGGGAACCCCAAAAACGAACGTTGTGTTTATTAACGTCACCTGACAGATGGAAGAAGGCCCCATCTGACACCCACAGGTTGTCCACAATGTCCTGATTGGCTTCCATTTCTGCTCCAAACTCCATCGCAAATTGTTGTCGCTTCTGTCTTCCAGTGTCTGTTAACACCTGATAAACATGGATCTTATACGGGAACAGGTGTAAATCCTTTCTCAAAATTCGCCACGTCACAGTATACAACAGCCCTTCTTCAATGGATAGGCGGCGAACTGATTTTTTGGTAGGGGAATCGACCAACCTTGTGCGAACATTTTCGACAACTTCGGCCGTTCGAACACGAGGTTCGCTCCCGCCTTTTTTCTTGCCTTTAACACATCCAGTGGCACGAAATTGCTTGACAAAATCCATGACTGCTTGCCTGCCTGGTGCGTCTCGACACTTATACTCCTTCCGGAGCTTTCTTTGCACGGTTACAGGTTATTTTGTCTCGAAATACCATTCGACAGCCTTGCATTTCTGCTCTGTTGATAAAGCGGGCGCCATTTTTCAACAATACGATTTTCATGCAGCGCCGTTGCAACAATACAAACTTCAACTATTTAGAAATTCGATAAGGCGCTCATATTCTTTCTATTGTTTATCCCTAATGCACGTCATTCGAGTGAAATGGTCAGAAATTGACTGAATCACCCGGTATATTACACATAGACGTAATATTATGATTTCTGTAAGTGCCCAGAATAACGCATCTCTAAATTCCACTTTGTCGAAAGTTAATCATAAAATTTTCGGATTATTTCATGCTGTTGTCGAAATTGCATGAAACACATTTGCAAAGCTGCATTCCAACGCTAACAATTCGGCTAAACCATGGATGAAGAAAGATGGATGGGACACTCCATTGCCTTCCTCAGTGAGTTTGATTTTGGGGCGACATCTGGAGCTTTGCGTAGCACTAAATATAATCGTCTGCTTAGATTAGGTTAATAAAATTAAAATAGTCTAAAAACAATAAAATAAAAAATATAAAATAATTTTCTAAGCACACTTTTATCTTAAAAAGCCACTTAATATACGAATTTCTTTTTTAAAAAATTTCTATTAGTACGCAAATCGAAACGATAGTGGTGAAGTTTCGGTTTAGTACTACGCAAAGCAGAAACTGAAACTACTTTTCTTATTTCCCAGACAGTTTTGGTTTAGTACTACGCAAATCGCCAGAGAGCGCCACTGAAAAAAAAACTCACGCTCGACGCATAGGAGTGTCCCATCCATCTTTTCTTCATCCATGGCTAAACATACCTTGTCTAAATACAATTTCGCCATTTGCTTTCTCGCTACATTGCCTCAATCCTGTTTTAATTATTCCTAATCAATAATTATTCTGCTTGAGCCCTTTGAGCACTTCATCAAAATAAAGTAGTTGGTATAATTTTAATTAAGCTTCAAAGCAACATTTTTGAATGTTTTTATTTTACATCCTATAAATTATTCATCTTTTAAGCTAGAAGTTAAAATAACATCTTTTTCTCCTGTTTTGATATACAGCGTGGTCATAAATTATGTTTACTTATTCGGAGCATTACTCATTCTGGTTTTATCTAACAAGCGAACGTTTCGAATGTTAAGCGCGTTGCAAAACCCGACCTATTGTATTCGATAGAGATTTTAAAAAATATATAAAATAAAAACTGTTAAAACACACATTTTCACCTTAAAAAGTATAGTAAAAAATATAATTTAAAAAAGGTAAAGTGATGATGGCACCATAGTTTTACGTTTCTTTTAAATTATATTTTTTACTTTTTACTGCACTTTTTAAGGTGAAAGTGTGTGCTTTAAAAGTTTTTATTTTATATTTTTTATTTTCTTCGTTTTAATCTTTATTTAAAAAATAAGCTTTTATATGATAACCACAAAAGTAAAGAAACCTTGGAAGTCTGCGCAGTCGGCTATGTCTGTATTTCGTTAAAGTGTTTACAATATATTACGCTAATCATATACAATCCTCTCCCCAAAGACTTCATAATCAAGAAACTTTGCTAGCATTGATGATCAAATTACCAACAATTAATAACGATAACAATAAACAACAATACAGGCAATCGTTACGTTATGATTGCACTGTATACATATTAAACTTAAATATTAAATTACTTGAATAAATGAAAGACTAATGAAACTAACGATTGAAACATGCATTGTCATCGATAAGACGCCGTTGGGGAAAGCTGCAGAAGTGTAGGTAGTTAGGAAGTGGGAAAAACATTGATTACAAAATTTACGCACAAATACACAAGTTAAATAAAAGTGTATAATAAAAAACGATGATTATTCAAAAAATTCTACTGCAATAAGCAATAGATATATTTAGTTTCAAAAATTGAAGTTCCTGAGCCCCTGATGCCTTGAAGATGTGCGGATTATCAGGATCTAAACCAGTCTTTACTGCGGCAGCCCACAAACGAATTGTTTTATCATGATTTCTGCTTCCTCGGTTATGACTTTCTTCAGTTTGTCGATACAAATCGCCGCGCCAACTCGTATTTCTGCAAAGTTCACCTAGTACCAATGCTTCTCTTTAATGCTTGAACAGTGCAAATTTCAGTCTGGGAAGACGGTTGGTTCCTGATTGCTTTATCAGGTTGACAAAACTATTAAAGCAAACGGGAAGATAGATAAATGAAAATAAGATATTTAATTTCAAAAAGCTCCTCCTATCATCAGAAAACTCCCGAGTAGAGAAACTTATTTCATGACCACCCTGTACATTTAGATAAGTATACTCTCCTAATTCTTAATAAATTAATGGTTTGTGATTTTCCATTTTAAATAGGAGCTTTATAGTCAAAGTTACTCGCAAGTTGGCGTGCTCTTTGCGTCGATGCCCAACTTCACTGATTTCTATTCAGAAGAGTCTGTCAACAACCAGGGCCTCGAATGCCTACGCTTTCTTAACGAAGTCATCTCGGATTTCGATGCCGTATGTGTCTTTATTTAATTTATTTATAAATTCTATTATTTAACTTGGGAAGAAAACCAGGTATTTATCACAATATAAAGATAACATTTCTGTTCAAAGTACTTTTATCCAGTACAATCCAGTTACGATTTAGAAAAACTTCGCATTTATCTGGTAAATGAACCATAACCAATTATCACCTTTGTAATTATCGGAAATAAAATTTTTATTCTATTTTATTTTGAAGATATGATGAACCATTTAATTTTTAGAAAATTAATAAATGCAATTATTTTCACAATGCCAAGTAGAAGTAATCACTGGCAAAATATAGATTTTTTTTCTTCTATTTTTTCATTTAATAACATTTAGTTGCTAGAAGATCCCAGATTCTACGATATAATCAAAATTAAAACCATTGGTTCGACTTACATGGCAGCGAGTGGCTTAGACACGGAAGAAAAATATGCGGTGAGTTTTTAAATTATTATTCACTTTCAGATACCTTCAACAATAACTTTTAAGAGACTGCACACATTCTGCTCTTAACTGTCCATCTTTTGGATGTCATTTAATGTACATAACTTTTTGTCATATGATCTCTAGTTATGCCGACCAACTAAATACGAGGTGCTTCAAATTTGACCTGGACTTTATTTTTAATAAAATCAGGAAACTACAAAAAACACATACTTACATAAAATCAGGAAACTACAAAAACACTCCTTACTTCTCTACACATTTTTTCCAGCGTTCTGGGAGCATCTGGATACCGGTTGTGTAGAAATCTTCAGGCTGATGTCGAAACCACGTCAGGACAGCCTCTTCACTTCCTCATTGGAGACGAACTTCTGCCCTCCCAAGAACTCTTTCAATGGTCCAAAAAGGTGATAGTCGAAAGGGGAGAGATCCGGGTTGTGGAAGTGGATAGAGATGTCCCATTTGAGTTCCGTCAGTGTGTCCATAATCAGTTTGGCTGTGTGTTGTCTGGCATTGTCTTGTAGAAAACAAACACCACTGGTAAGGAGTCCTGGTCGCTTTTTCCTTAGTGCCGGCTTCAGGGACGTTCTCAAAATGTCTCTGTAGTAGGGTGCATTTATGGTTCGACATTCTTCCAGAAAATCGACATGAATAATACCGTTAATGTCCCAGAATACAGTCGCCATCACTTTCGTTGCCGACTGTGTCATCTTAAATTTCGTTGGTCGTGGTGAGTCAGTGTGTCGCCACTCCATGCTCGCACGCTTGCTTTCAGGAGTATGGTGATGAATCATGCGTCGTCGGTGGTCACAACACGCCTTAGGAAACTGTCACCTTCCCTGTCATATTTCTGCAGCAGCATGGAACGGATATCCACCCGGGTGGTTTTGTGATCCTCGGAGAGTTGCTTAGGGACCCATCTGGAACAGATCTTGTTGAATTTCAGCTTATCGTGGATGATAGTCTCCATACTGCCACTGCTGAAGTTCAGTATTGAAGCCAATTATCGGACATGAATCCGCCTGGTGTCCCTTATCAGCTCATTTATTCGTGCGATGATGCCATCATTGATAGCAATTGCTGGCCTTGCCTTATGAAGTTCATTGCCGGTAGATTCTTGCCCTCCTTCAAACTTGTAGCACCAAGCAAAGACGGATGATGGAGACAAACATGACTCGGTGAACTGTCTTCGAAGTCGCTGATGAATCTCAGATGCTTTCACACCTTTATGGAGAAACTTTATGATTATCCGTTGTTCTACTTCGGCCAACCCATCGCTGTCCGCCATTTTGTTTAAACAGACAATCATTTGTCATGGCAACCGGATGAGTGGTGCCGCATTTGCATGACAGGTGGTAGTTGTCATCCCAACAATGAAAGTTTAGATTTTTACAACCATGAAAATTGCAAAAAATAAAGTCCAGCTCAAATTTGAACGCCCTTTGTAAAAACGAAGTTTCACTATGGCTGTGTGGAAAGGAAATAAACCCCAAAATTCAGTTTTTAATGACTACGCTATATCTTGTCTTACACTATATTGCCAAAAATGACCGGACACTTTCGATTTAAGAACGTTTTGTCGAATATCTAGAAAAATACTTGACAAATTATCCTGAAATTTTAGGGGTGTAAAAAGCATGATACGCTCATATTTCAGCGAAGGTATTGTCCCGAAGGCAAATAGGGGGCCAGCAAAAAAAATTAATGTTTGGGATCTCCCTGTAAAAAATAATGCTTGAAATGCGTTGAAGCTGTAGCATATGAATTGGAGGCTTCGTTTACTTATCGGTCTCCATTTGTACAGTATAACAATAGCACGTATATTCATGGAGTTATAAAGGTTTCTTTAAAAAAAATGCAGGGTTTCAACTCAATGCAATGCCATTTTAGGAAACTTGACAATCTGCAGTAGACACAACTTGCAATCAGAAGATAAAAATATCTATATACTAAAACTCTTGCGTGTATTTATTTATTTATTTGTAATTCTATCTCCTCCTAGACGGTTTGAGCTAGCGACTTGAAATTTTCAGGGCAGGCTTATCAATAAAGGACCTGCTCTATCGCCAAAAATCAGCCCCCTACGACCCCCCCCCCTTCCCTACTTTCTGGGGTTTTCATTTAAAATTATCTGCTTTTGCTTTGTAATTCCCCTCAACAGATGGCGCGGGCGGGCGAAGCCGCGGGTAACAACTAGTTTTATACTAGAAGCGAACCCACCCGTTTGTATAATCGGGAAATAACCCATTGTTAGATTTTTTCTTCTCTGATTTTATATAAATGATTTGATTTGATGAAATATGAGCATTTTTACTAAATAATGGTTAAATCCGCATGCGCAAGATTTACCAAAATGTCTTTTACATAATTTCTTAGCCAAATGTATAGAGCTACTCTTAAAAAAAAAGCCCAAGCAAATAAAGTGAAAATTCAGAAATATACCGCCGATAGAATGAGTTAAATTTCAGTTGCTCCCAAAGATAAACAAAAAGATAAGGGGTTTTCTCCAAATTTTTATTTTTGGATCGGACACCAGTATCAACTTCTTCTCCTTAAGCTGATATGAAGCCAATATGAAGTCAATATCCCTTTATATCATCGTAAGGAGAAGAAGTTGATACGGGTGTCCGGTCCAAAAATAAAAAATTTGGAGAGACCCCCTTATCGTTTTGTTTATCTTTGAGAGCAACTGAAATTCAACTCATTCTATCGGCGGTATCTTTCTGAATTTTCATGCTATTTGCTTGGGCTTTTTATAAGAGTAACTCTATACATTTGGCTAATAAATTATGCAAAAGACATTTTGGTTACCTTGCGCATGCGCATTTAAACATTATTTAGTAAAAATGCTCATATTTCATCAAATATTTAATATTTTTATTTTCTGGTTGCAGGGTTTTGTCTCTACTGTAATTTATCAGGTTTCCTGAAAATGGCATTGCATTGGGTTGAAAACCCTGCATGTCATAAACAAAAAACTTATGAAAACATTTCGATATTTTTAAAGAAACCTTTATAACTCCATCAATTTGCGTGCTATTCTCATACAAATAGACATAGATAAGTAAAAGAAGCTTCCTAATCATATGCTACAGCTTCAACGCATTTCAAGCATTATTTTTTACAGGAAGATCTCAAACATTATTTTTTTGTTCAATTTGTTACTGGTCCCCTATTTGCCTTCGGGACAAAATCTTCGCTGAAATATATGAGGTGTAAGATGCTCTTTACACCCCTAAAATTTCAGGATAATTTGTTAAGTATTTTTCTAGATATTCGACAAAACGTCTAAAATCGAAAGTGTCCGGTCATTTTTGGCAATAGAGTTTATATCTAAAGGTATATATTTTCTATTTAATGTTAGTCGGATGCACCCGTCAAGGTTCAGTGGGCTCACTTGGCCAGACTGACGGAGTTTGCCATTGCGCTGAAGGAAACGTTGCAAGGCATCAACGAACAAAGTTTTAACAATTTCATCTTACGCATGGGTAAGAAGGACCGCAATTGAGATTAAGTTGGTGATTTGGTCTTTGTTTGGCTATTTGTTATGAATTTCTTTTGAAGGTATAAACCATGGACCTATAATTGCTGGAGTTATTGGGGCTAGGAAACCTCATTACGACATGTGGGGTAACACCGTCAACGTTGCAAGCCGAATGGAAAGCACCGGAAAAGCTGGTTGCATTCAGGTAAATGCATCATCTATTAAACCATGCCCGGGTTAAATATCATTTGTAAAAAACAACATTAGCGTTTTATTAAGCTTAAATGTTTTCGGAGAAATCTACATTTTCAGACATTTCAGTTATCGTTTACAATAACTAAAAATATTCAAAGTCACCCTTTACTACATAGGAAAATCTCACAAAACATTTATTTTTTTAGACAGTGATATCCATCAATTTTTTTTGTTATTTTTAAATTGTAAGTTTAGTTTTAAGACTGAGGAAGGGAGGCATTCGTTAGAGATTATTGGCTGCATTGGACAAGTGACTACAGTTGACCTTCAGTAGGTGGGAATGGTCATGTGTTGTCCTATAACCGCTCGACTATATCACTCTCGATGGCATTGGTGATACTATGTCGCAACTCCTTGAGACCAGCAAGAAATTGAGGAACGAACACCTTGCCCTTTACTTATACCAAAAGATAAAAATTGCATGGAGCCAGATCTGGTAACCTTGGACATCAGATAGTCCTCGCCTTCTGGAATCTCTTCTTGCTGTTGCGCGTTGCTATCTCCCGTCCAAACTTATATCTATATAATCCCTGCAAATTTCCAGTTGCCACTAAATTCAATTTTCGCGTACTCCAAGATATAAAACTCCTTATCACGTTGGGAGATCGCCATTTTTGTTTCAGCGATGGAACTTAAGGGTGCAGGAAAGTTTAGTTTATTGGAAAAACAACTTGGTTAGTTTGTTCTTCATATGATATCTCGGAGGCCACTGTCCTTTGTTTCGTTACCGAGTTGCAAATTTTTGAAATATGTCAAGGAATTTTAAATAGTTCCAATTTGAATTTACACACATTATCAACTTCAGCATCCCAGCAAACTATCAATATCAGATGCAATTTTTAAGCATAAACTTATTCTATACGCAATATAGCGCACACTGGCCAATGAATTACAAACATCTGTGAAACATTAAATCTGTTTTAATCGGTTTGTATGTAAAATAGTTTGAGGCCTGTACTTACACTTGATTAACATGGGAAAAATACTGCCCTGACTGACTTCGAAACGGGGCTTATTATTAGTGCTCGGCTAGCTATAGCCACGATTGAAACAACGAAGTAGCTGGCTGGATTCTCTAGATGTGCGATAACTAGAATAATCTTTGGAAAAATGATTTCTCAAATTTGTCTAAAAGTGAAACCGACTCAAAGATAATCAGTCATGAGCGAGATCGGCGTCGCTTAAAACGACTTGCACGAAGAATCACTAACATCCACTGTGCAAAAATTGACAAGTGATTTTAATCAAGGTTGTTCTAGACTCAAATATGGCAGAACCATGCTGCGGGAATTGAAGTGGATCCAAATTGGCAGTCTTATGCCAATAGAAAAACCCCTGTTTCCTGCAAAGAAAAGGAAAGTTCGTGTATAGTGGCGTCTGAAACGTTGTGACTGAACGCGTGATGGCTGGAAGAAAGTTATGTGCTTAAACGAATCACGATACACGTTGTTTTGTACCGACGGTAGGCATCGGAAGTCCCATGAAGCAAATGGATTCAGGACGCCATAGTTCTGGTGGTGGTGTCATAGTATGGAGCTTCTGCTAGTTTGGAACTGATCTTAGTATTCACGAAAGGCTGGGCGCGTTCCACGGACTACCTGAACACTATTGCCTACTAGGCCCATCCTCAAGTGCTGCATTTTTATCTTGCATGTGACGGCTTCTGCATAGACGAAAATGTCTGGGATCTATTGGAACGGCCTTTCTGAAAGCATGATCCTCTTCCAACAATACTGCGAGTACTAAGGGTCTTTGTACCTTATTGAATCTACACTTCATATAGATTGAATTGCACATAAGCTGCAACTTGCGCGAAAAGGGTTTCCAATAAAATATTAAACAGATGTTTCTAATTCATTGACCAGTATCTGCATAGTAGGCTAGTTCCAGTTGCAAAATCTTTTTAATAATTTTTATATGTAAAATGGCACGCACAGAATGAAATACATTTTAATACTGCGCCCACCAATGTGTTAAAATTTAATCTAACCCGTAGGATTTTTCAAAGCACGAATTTCATTTTGAAACTAAACAGCTTTTACGAGGGTTGTTCAAGAATTTTTGCCTTCTGGTCCGTAACTTTTTTCTATTTATTAACAGATTTTCAAAATTCTCTTTGTATATGATATTTACATTTGTCCTCTATGTACTGCGCTATTCACTTTTCGACATAGTCCCCATCCCTTTCCACGCATTGCGCCAACGCGTGACTAGTCGGGTGAACCCGTCGGAGAGGAATTCCGGGGTTGTTGTCGACACAAGAATTGAATGGCATCTTTCACCTCGTCGTCAGAACGCAACTCAAGTCCCTTAAGGTGGTCTTTCTTCTTTGGGAAGTGTGAAAGTCGCAAGGTGCAAAGTCTTTCATTTTTGAAGTGTAGGCGCTGCAACGCCTCTGATGTGTAGCGATCGTATGCGGGCGGGCGTTATCGTGCTGCAGAAGATGGTCCAAAGCTGCCATTCAATCCTGGTGTCGACAACAACTCCGAAATTCCTCTCCGACGGGTTAACCCGACTAGTCATCCGAGAGAATAATTAGCAAAGAGGGTTTCCACGGAAATCTCCAAAACGGCCGCATGCCTCCGAGAGAGAAAGATTTTTCTCAAACCTCATGAAAATTCCCGAAAATTTGTTCACAAATTTCCACTGAAAGGGATGGGGACTATGTCGAAAAGTGAATAGTGCATTACATAGAGGACAAATATTTTGAAAATGAGTTAACAAATAAAGTTATGGACCAGGAGGGAAAAATTCTTGAACAACCCTCGTAATTATATTTCTAAAATTGATGTAAGTAAAATTCTCGACAATCCAAAAAAAATCAGATTGATGACTGCTGCTATCACTTGTTAAGGTTTATGAATTGTCAATACTTTGGCATCATAAAGCCTAAACAGGAGACAGCAGAAGTCATCAGTCTCATTAATATTTAGAAGCACTGAAGCCAAACCTAAAACATGTCCTTGGCTTCATTATACGAAGGTCATTTTTAAAGTAAGAACCGTTTTGTAATAAAAACAAAAGTACTATATATATTTTCAAAATTTTTTCTTTACCAGATTCTATGGACCTTAAACTATTTTTCAAGATACTTTCCAAGTTTATTTAAGTACTTGTCATAACGCTCAATGTACTTCCGCATGATCACTTCATAAAAGCTGCCGCCGGTGAAGAAAGTCACGCAGTTTTCACTTTAGATCCAGGAACAGGTGATAGCCACTAGATGCGAGGTCCGGACTGTAAGGCGAGTGTCAAGTTGTTCCCAACTATTCAGATTTTTTGTTTGGTAACAACTTGACCACCCGCCTTACAGTCCGGACCTCGCGTCCAGTGGCTACCACCTGTTCCGGGATCTAAAGGAGTTCATCTGCGGCCTGCATTTCAGCAACGATGAAAAAGTGAAAACTGCGTGACTTTCTTCACCGGCGGCAGCTTTGATGAAGTGATCATGCGGAAGTACATTGAGCGCTATGGCAAGTGCTTAAATAAACTTGGAAACTATTTTGAAAAATAGTTTAAGGTACATAGAATCTGGTAAAGAAAAAATTTTGAAAATATATATAGCAGTTTTGTTTTTATTACAAAACGGTTCTTACTTTAAAAATGACCCTCGTACATGTATAATGGCGGGTCCTAAAAAGGACTGACGGCTTTTAAAATGGAATAGCAAGCAAACAGTGACAATTATTAAAGTTATTCTTGCAGGAGGTTAATGTGAGAAGCCAGGAATTTGTTTTGGTAAATTTCCTTGTGTTAGTACCAAATTTCACCGACAGGTGATGCATCGGTTTCTGAAGACGTCAAACACTGGAATACTTTTGGAAATTACTTCACAATGTTCTCGAAATGTCCACCATCTGCCACAATTACATATCTTAATTAAGTACAAAATTAGAAGAGACGTTATGCAGCGTCGCTACTGGAATGGCTTTATGACTGGTGATCTGCTCCAGTTCCGCAAGCATGGTGAGATTCTGCTGTTACAGGGTGTTGCAGATAACTACCGGGCAGTATAACGGGAAGCCTACCAGCTCGATTGCAGGGGCCCGCTCGACATCAAATGATATTTGGATAATTTTATCAAAAACATGACGGTTTTACGTTCACTCCCTCCCCCCCTCACCGACTGTGGAAACTGCTGGCGGCTGCAGACCACCTTTATCTCCCTCCATTCTGCCAATAAACCGAGCCGGTCCCTACAATCGAGCGGGTAGGCTTCCCGTTATATAGCCCTGTAGTTATCTGCAATACCCTGTACACTTGTATTCTTCAAACTGCCCCACAGGAAGAAATCCGGCGAAATACGGTAGCCAATTCATATCCTTCGCGCCTGCCTCGCATACAACACCATCTGTCCTTGGTTGCTATTCCATTTTATAAAACCGTCAATCCTTTTTACACCATCCTGTAAATTATAATGATTAAAACCGAATATGAAATACAATTGCGGCCTTTAAAGTTTGTTCTTATTTAATTTTGCATCAGGTTGTAGAAGAAACGATGGAGATTCTCAAGGAGTTTGATTACGAATTCGAGCAGCGGGGCCTCGTGTCCGTCAAAGGAAAAGGAAAACTGATGACATATTACCTCATCGGGAAGAAATAGGAAACACCAAAATACAGCACCATATAAGGAAAAATATGAATTTTTCTTTTAGGAGAATTAATAACAGCGGACCATCTTTCAAGATGACCTTGATGACTGTGGATATTGTAAATGATTATGCAAAAAAAAAAAAAATGTATAGATTTTATCCGTTATGTTTTGTTTTCAAAACTTGCATCACCAAAGTTCGTTTCTGTAGAGAAAAAAAATCTTATAGTACTTAATGCAATTTTTAGCATTATATTTAATATTTCTATTGTTTGTTTTTGACGAAAGACTTTCAAAAAAAAAGTAATTGAATTAAAACAGAAAAAGAGGAACAAGAGCGTCGATCTTCACTCGTTTGTTCAAATGTGATCGAGTTTTACACGAGTTGAAATCTCAAATACTCATAAAGAAAAATAATCTAAAAAGAGTTTGTTAGTATTTTTATCATGGTAATCATATTTTTATGATGGAAAACAGTAGCGACATCGTTTATACTCTTCTTTTTTTCCTCTATCAAAAATATTGAATGACATCTTTGACGAATGATTGTTCTACAAAATAACGCTATTTTCGATTCATAAAAAATTATATTATAAAAAAATGCATCCGCATATTTCTAAAGGAAAGTTTTATGGAAAGCAATTTATTTAAATGCAAATCTTTTCATAGATTTCAAATCCGAAAAAGAATTATTTAAAAAAAATTCTATTTTATAAGAGACACTTTTTACACTTTCTCAAAACCAAATAATAACGATTAATGGCCATTAACTATTATTAATATTATTATTGTCCATTCAATATTCTCATTTTGAATTCCCTTTCAAACATTTCTTCTAAATTGAGTCCACTTAACTGTTCAATTAAGTCCTAGTGATATTTGCTCATCTGTTTTATTAACACTTTGCGTCATTGGAAATTTATTTTATTTTGAGATCTTCTTTCAGACTTTCATCCCTTAGCTAAGAGATTCACGAATTCTACTCCTTAATCAGCCCCCTTTTGTAAAGAATTAATTCTTCAACCAATTCCATCCTCTCCTATATTCTTCACAATGTCATTTCAAAGAAAAATATTTTTTCGCTGTATACTGCGTCAAACGATGGCGTATTCTTATAATTACGCAAATATCATTACGATTGATATCGTTTAAAAGCGTTTAGTTTTGTCTATTTTTTTTAAAGTGAGCATAATTATTATGTAAATCATGCAAGACAATAAAATGTTTTTAACATTTCGTATCACATCGGTATGTTTCTGATGGCGTTTTTGTTACCGTTGTTTTACTGGCTTTCAACGTTTTATAATGCAATAGTATTTAACGAATACTGATAAAGTCTTTCGTTTTATGAATTGATTTGTAAATAACATTCTTAAATAGATTTGTAAATCATGTTTATTATTTTTTATATTTGCACTCAGCAAAATTCTTTTCCCCATTCCCTCTCCTTTTTTTTTTTTTCATGTCCCCATTTAGTAAAACTTTACAACTATTGTCATTTGCCTAAAAAGTATTAAAACATAAACTTTTTAACTTCTTGTGCATTCTTTTATTTATGTTTAATCATTTTCTCTCACTCTGCGAGGATTACTCCAAAAATAATGTCACAGCCTAAGAATAACATGATTATGCCATCATAGGAAAACACACAAGTCTATAGTTGCATAGGTCTTAATATAATTGAAGGGAACCAAGCGAAAAAAAAACAGTATGGCCGCTTTATTATAAACTGCCTTAATTGAAAGTAGACACTTGATTTTAGACGTTTTATCGAATATCTAGCAAAATACTTGACGAATTATCCTGAAACTTAAAGGGGTGTAAAGAGCATGTTATACCTCATATATTAGAGCGAAGATTTTGTCCCGAAGGCAAAAAAGGGACCAGCAACAAAATCTATATACAGGGTGTATCAGGTTCGATGGTCATAAAGTACCTAGCGTTGTTCTTCGCAAAATTCTAAGCCTAATTTTCCTTATCCATGTTTCAAAATTCTCAAAAAAAAAGTTTGAAATCGTTATCCAAAGTTTGGCTATTATGACGTAATTCTAAGCCTTCTGACGTAATTCTAAGGCCAGGCGCGTGGCAACAAGGTGGCGTCGGAGTGGAGTGGTGTCGAAGTGGTTTAACGCGCACTGAAGTGGCAAGTATCATATCGTGCCACCGATTTGCCACTTAGTATGTCGTACTCAGAAGATGGAGATGCTCTGTTATTTGTGCAACTTGCTAATTTTAATACACAAAATCATCGCAGAAAAAAGCGTTCTTGGATTCACCCTCTTTGGCAAAAAACAAAAAAAAAAGGAATATACAACGTACTTGTATATAGACATGATTTAAATTTAAACGACGATAAATTCAAACTTTTTTACCGAATGAAGAAATAAACATTTTGCAAATTACTTGAAATACTATGTCCTGTGCTTCAAAAGAAAGACACAAATATTTTCGAAGTAAGCGAGTCTATTGACTCTGTCTCCTACCCCTTTTATGAATGAACTTGCCTTCAGCAGAGAGGGAACCAGGAAAACATTATGTCATTACGGCATGGATGAATTACGTCAGAAGGCTTAGAATTACGTCATAATAGCCAAACTTTGGATAACGATTTCAAGCATTTTTTTTTTTGAGAATTTTGAAAAATGGAAAAGGAAAATTATGCTTAGAATTTTGCGGAGAACAATGCTAGGTACTTTATGACCATCGAACCTGATACACCCTGTATATAAAACTGTATGTATGTATGTATATTTATTTGTCTCTTATACAAATCTACAGCTTTATTCCGATCTTGATGAAATTGTGCACATATGACCTTCAAAGCAAGAAGAAGATCACTGTCCACCTGATATTTCTCAAAAACAATTATGATACCCCCTAATGGTACCATAATGATACCACCTTAAAATTTTAGTGCTAACATATGGCATGTAATATATCAAAAAATCCATAACAACGTGCCATGCATGGATATAACGATTAATTAATGATACTCGATATTGCTTTAGTAGCACGTGCTCTATGGTACCATATGGAAACTTTCAATGCAAAGATATGGCATGTAATATACCAAACATTTAGTAACGATGTGTCATGAATGAATAAAATGATTAATTAATGATAATCTATATAGGTTTAATAGCCCGTGCTCTATGGTATCGCTGGAAACTTCAATGCAAAGACATGGCATGTAATATATCAAACAATCGTAACGACGTGTCATTGCATCAATATAACGAGTACTTAATGATACTCTACTTTGGTTTAGTAGAGATATAGCATGTAATATATCAAACATCTCGTAACGATCTGTCATGCATGAATATAACGATTAATTAATGATACTCTATAGTGGTTTAATAGCACGTGCTCTATGGTACCACTGGAAACTTCAATGCAAAGACATGGCATGTACGAGTGATATATCAAACAACTCGTAATGACGTGTCATGCATGAATATAACGAGTAATTAATGATACTTGATATTGGTTTAGTAGTACGTGTTCTATGGTACCATTTGAAACTTCAATGCAAAGACATGGCATGTAATATATCAAACAACTCGTGACAACATATCATGCATCAATATAAGAATTTTATCCGTAATCAGTATTTATCTAAAGAATAATGCTAATAGGCATGTGCTTTAACGCACATGTTTTACATTTTACATACATGCAAAGAAATACCATTTGTGTTATAGCGCACTCTATTGGTGAATATTTGAACTAAAATTTTATATTTTATAAATGTCAAACACATCATTTGAGTTATCCGTAGTTCAAATTTTATCTCATTTGGACCAATAGAACACATTCTACAGCCCTCTGAAGTAGGAAACTTATTTCTTGTTAAGCCTGTATATATTAATGAAATTCGATTACAATCGCCAAAAAACTTTGCACTTCGGACGTGCGGTCTTAGCACACACCCTTTTTTTTCATGTGTTCTTATTTTCTGAATATTCACACAGAAATTGTAACATTTCATTAATATAGAGCCCGAGCAACACCGGTTAAAACAGCTAGTAAAAAATAATGTTTGGGATCACTCTGTAACTAGTTGTTACAACAGTCCTAACTACAAAATTTCAATATTCTACGGCTAATCGTGTTTGAGTTATGCGAGATACATTCGTACGTACGTACGTACGTACGTACAGGCGTCACCCCTAAACTAGTCAAAATGGATTCAGAGATGATCAAAATGTATATTTCCGTTGAAATCTGAAAACCGAAATTGTTCGCGATTACAATACTTCCTGTTAATGAAGTAAAAATAATGTTTAAATGCATTGTAGTTGTAGCATATGATTATGAGGCTTCTTTTACTTATCTGCGTTCATTTGTATGAGAATAGCACCTATATTCATAGAGATGTATAATGGTTTCTTTAAAAAAAATCTAAATTTTTTCTTAAGTTTTTGTTTATAACATGCAGGGTTTTCAATGCCATTTTCGGGAAACTTGACAAACAACTACAGTAGAGACAATACCCTGCAATCAGAATATTAAAATATTAAATGTTTGATGAAATACGAGCATTTTTATTAAATAATGTTTAACTGCGCATGCGTTAACAAAATGTCTTTTGCATAATTTATTAGCCAAATGTATAGAGTTACTCTTATAAAAAGCCCAAGCAAATCTCGTGAAAATTCAGAAAGATATCGTCAATAGAATGAGTTGAATTTCAGTTGCTCTCCAAAAATAAATAAAACGCTAAGGGGTTTTCTCCAGATATTTTTGGACCGGACACCAGTATAAAATTCTTCTCCTTACGCTGATATGAAGTCACCATGCATTGTACATTGAATTCAATTTAAGAAAAACCGACCTACATTCATTATCCACTAAAGTGGATTATCCATTTATTAGGTATTCACTTATCGAGGTTCGACTATAATGTACAGGATGACCAAAAGTCCCTTACCACCCCTTCTACAATTCGTGTTTGTGGAAATTGACGGACAACCACCATGTGGGGACATATTAGTCCTAGCAGGCCCGTTCTTAGGCATACGCTGACTACGCATCCGCGTAGGGCCCCGAACGTGAGGGGGCCCCCGTGAGGCGCCCTCGATCCCCCGGTTTTTTTAATTAAGGATGACTTGAGGACTAGCATGACCCAAGAACGACTAAATGGTTTGGCATTGATATCAATTGAGCGAAAAAGTAGTTGTAATTTCAAATATCCCAAAAAAATAAAAAGGACAAAAAAACTAAAAAAAGAAAAGATAAAAAAAACTAAAAAAAGAAAAGATAAAAAAAACTAAAAAAGAAAAAACTCAAAAAAAACTAAGCTGGGCTTAGCTACATACCGCCACGTGGTGCCCAGTGGAAACAGTTCAAACTGGCTAAATTGTAGCATCGAACTACTCCGAGGGGGCGAAAAAGAGACGCAGGGAGATGACCTCGTAACGTAACAGGAAAACGTCTCCTTGGTCTAATTTCCACGCATTTTCGCAGAGCTTCCAGGGGGGGGGGGGAGCCCCCCCGGACCCCCCGCGTAGGGCCGCATAACACCTAAGAACGGGCCTGGTCCTAGGGAAGTCATATGGTGCAAATGACCGGGGCGGCGGTTATCTTGGATGCAGCTTAGGGTTTTAAATGAGAATGGGGTCATGAGGCACATGATTTCGGGCTAGAATTTCCCAAGGAAAAACAATGGTGCAGTCCGTTTGTTCATATCTTAATTCGTTCAACATTTACAGGCATTCCAAATAGCAATTCTCACTGTTATTACCCTTTGTTGCAGGTGCTAAAGCATGCCACTAACCACAGAGGAGAGGATAGAGTTGATAAGGGCATGGAGGGGGGGGGTGCAAGGGCTGTAGCAGCGGAATTCAATGAACGGCACCTTGATCAATATGTCCCATTTTACTGTTACCCGGCTCTCCAAGAAGTACATAGATACAGGGTCCGTAGCAGACAAATCCAAGTGTGCAAGACCCAGCCGTAGCAGTAATGGCAACGCTTGTCACGTCACCACACCGCAGTACCCGTACACGCAGAGCACGTCGAGCACCGCATGTAATAGCGAGAATCGCCATTTGGAATGCCTGTAACTGTTGCACGAATTAAGATATGAATAAACGGAGTGCACCATTGTTTTCATTGGGAAATTCTACCTCGCATCAGGTGCCCCATGGCCCCCCAGATGGCCGTCATCCCGGTTACCTGCACCATATGACTTCCCCCTAGGCCTAATATCTCCCCACATGGTGGTTATCCGTCAATTTCCACAAACACGAATTGTTGTTTGTGGAAAAATTATAACTTCCTCGGTATTTTCGCCACTATGGTGGGCCGGTCAGGTGGCCGAGAGGGTTAGGGCGTAAGCTTTCTAGTTCTCGAGTCCGCCTGGTCGTGGGTTCGAATCCTGCCGTGGGCATGGATGTTTGTGTTTGTCCCGGGTTGCGTACAGATATAACTTGTGCAAAAGGCGCAAAATGACCTTAGTAGTCGACGCCAAAATTTCTAATAAACCAACCAAACCACTATGGTGGAAGTAAAGAAACTGCTGTGAAAGTACGCGAGCATCGCTGGAACATGCTATATTGTCATTGGTCATTCCACAATGCTGTGGCAAAGTCCTCATCTGCAATGACGGATTTGTGCTCTCCTCCTTGAACATATAAATATCCAGATTCCTCGAATTGGGCGGTAATATTTCTGACATCAGATATAGGGCCGCAGCGCTTATTCTGATGACGTTGGAATTCTCGAAACATGGCCGCAGAATTGCCATTGTTTTCATTTAAGAGCTCCAGAGAAAAGCACGTTCCGTCAAATTCTTGGCCATCACAACCGATACTAATGGCACTCGGAAATGTGCGCTTCTTCGAAATATGATATTCTTTGACCTATTAGAGAAAACATTTTTGCTACGGATGCGAAATGGCTACTGTAATTGTGACTTCACAGCAATTGATCCCTGAATTACGGCCAAACACCCAACAGAAAGAGGGACGAATATAGGGTAATAAACAAGCCAAATCAACCAAATATTTAGAATTATTATTATTAATTCATTAGAACGTATGTCAGAAATGGGCCAAGAAATAATAGGTTAAAGACTCTCAAAATATTAGTATCTAAAAAGGTCGGACATTTTAAATACACCTCTTTTTTAAAACGACAACTCTACGGTCAATGGAAGTTTATTTCAATCGAAAGATTAGCGCATTAATAGCTTGTTGGCATATTTAAAAAATTTTAATTCGAACCCTAAATATATGAAAAACGAAAATTCCGAACAAGATTTTTTTCCAATAGTGAGGCGTCCATCTTCGTGACACCTTGTATAAATTTATACCTTGAAACGGGGCTGGCTCAAGATACCGGGAACTCGGGCACTTGCCCGGGGCGTGCCATGTGCTTAATAGAGTGAAAAGCGCGCCAGAAGTTCAGCTTGAGCCCAGGGCACCAGCAAACCTTGAGCCAGACCTGCTGTGAAGCCTCCATGCCTTGTCGCCGTTGACGTCACCAAGATGGACGCCTATCTATTGGAAATTGCTTCGGAATTTTCGATTTTTTTACACATTTAGGGTTCGAATTAAAAAAAATTTAAATATGCCACGATATTATCAATGCAGCTAATCTTTCGATTTAAATAAAGTTGTATTGATCGTAGAGTTGTCCTACCTTCATCCATTCTTGATATTACCTATTAATATCTGTATAGAAGATTATTCTTAATTAGCCATATAATAAATATGATAATTGGTACCTGCACTCTGCAAAAGAGTATCTCATTTTCTAAATCGAAATCGCACAATACATAACTGAATTTTATGCCCATAAATGTTCACTTCACCCAACAATGCGATAATATTCAGCAAAAACTTCAGTATAATATTCAGCATAATAAGAGGTACAGTTTTAAAAGACCAACTTACAATATGTATCCCAATGTCATATTAAATACAGATTCTATGGCTGTTAATCTATTGTGTTTAAAAAATCCTAAGTCCTAACAGTCCATTGTCTCTAAGTTGATTACAAACTTACCATAATATAAACATTTAACCACTCAATTGATATGAAAATTAAGAATATCCCATAATGTTGTTAATCAAAAAGGATAAAACCACAAACAGCATGTTGAGGAATATACAGAGGTTGGACAAAATAATGTGAATAATAGGATCGTCCAAATAATCGTGACGTTAGAGAAAGCTCATAGAAATTTGCATGTCCCACGTATTAATATCAGTTATCTGCCTCTTCTATGTTACGTTTGCAATAAATGTTCTCAGTTGTGTTCACTTGTGGTTTGCAATAAATGCTTCCTGAAATGTGTGACCTCACAGACTTTGAAAGTGGGCAGATCGTTGGTGCCCGTTTAGCAAGTGCTTCCGTGTCCCGAACAGCGACGTTGTTGACAGTTTCAAGAGCAACAGTCTCCAATGTTATGAGTGCGTATCAAAAACACGGTAAAACGTCATCGCCATAAAAGAATAGTGGGCGAAAAACAATACTGACTAATACGGACCGTCGAGCACTAGCAAGGGTTGTCTAAACAGCCAAAAACTACTGCAACAAAATTGACTGCAGAACTTAATACCCACTTTGAACACCCCATTTCGCTAAAAACAGTTCGCAGAAAGCGTTACAAGTGCGATATTCATGGAAGAGCTACAATTGAAAAACCTTTCATCACAGAGACCAATGCTAAAGCCCGTGTCAGGTGGTGTAAAAACCAAAAAGCCTGGACAACGATGACTGGAAAAGAGTGATATGGTTTGGAGAAGCCCCAGAGAAGCCTATCGTCCAGACTATCTCATTCCTACAGTAAAACACGGAGGCAGATCTGTAATGGTTTGGGGGGGGGGCAATTTGTTATTATTCCATTGGACCAATTACTACCCTCAGTAGCCGAATTACTGCCGATGATACTGTGATATCTTACGCGACCAGGTCCATCCCATGGTCCAGATTTTGTTTCCTGATAATAAAGCCATTTTTCAAAATGATAATGCACCCATACTCGCAGCCAGAAATGTGAAATCTTGGTTTGAAAAGCACGATGGCGAAGTGCAGTATCTTCCATTGCCAGATTCGAATATAATCACTCCAGTATGGTTAGTTTTGGAGAGGCAGCTCAGAAGCAGATCCCCCCCCCCTCCATCTCTTCAGCAATTGGCAAATTGTTTGGCTGAAGAGTGGTAAAAAATTCCAATGGAGACTATTCAAGGATTATATGAATCAATTGCAAGAAGGTTAGAAGCTGTATTGAAGGCAAAAGGAGACCTTATCTTATTAATAAACAATTTGTAACTTTCTCTGGTCTTCAATTATTTTGTCCAACTCCTGTATTTCTATAACTAGACTAAGTGATCTATATATATAAAAGAACAAACTGACTGAGTGAAGAAACCATAAGGCCTAGAAACCTGAAATTTTGTACAGAGGTTCTTTACAAAATGTAAGTGAGCACTAAGAAGGGGTTTTTCGAAATTCAACCCCTAAGAAGGGGAAAGGGGGGTTGAAAGTTCAACACATTAACTGGTGTTGCACTATATACTTAACACATTAACTCGTGTGGCACTACAAACGTAACATATTTACTGGTGTGGCACTACTTAATTAACCATATTGACCTCTTTTAGGAAGGGGGTAACGAATTATTAACAACAAGCATAAATATGATTATGCAATGACAGGACATAGATAAGGCAGTGTTTATCGAGGAGGCTAAGGAATCGCACGGGTCTCCCTTGAGCTCCCTAAAAATGTCCAGACGACTGGCGAAAATTTGTGTGTTTGGCAAAAAAAAAATTGATCAGTGAAATTTGCAACAGAAAGATACAAAGGTATCCGGGCATTGGAAATATCTGAACAACGAAAACTCCGCTAGAGCAGGAGGGTATAAGAGCTTTTACGTCAAGGGCAGGGTAAATTTTAAAAGATAGGTCTAAAGTATCCAGTGATGCTCCCCGGGGGTGAAGATGGATAACATTTTAATCTGAGACAGAACAAAAAGAGGGCAAGTAAAGTCCCGGACAAAGTGTGCAATATAAGTAGGTTCATTAAGAATGATGGTTCCATCCCACCTCTGAGAATTACAAAACAAAATTGAATTTGTAACAATACGTAGAATTGCTGTGTTCGGGCTTTTCTTAGAAGTTAACGTTTTCTTGGAAATATTTAATAATGATCAGTAACTGGAGATAATGGAGAGTTAGCAGACTATTGAGAAAGAGTGATAGATGACAGAGGACGCAGTCCCTTCGTTCGAGCTACAATTGGCGACATAACCGATAATAAAGCATACATGAACTCAACTCTTAAAAACAGCAACAATATGATGTTATGTACTATAATAATCTTTCAAAAGATTATAATAATAATTCATATCTATCGAAATGCCAGCGAAGAAATGAATGAGTATTGGGCAGAGATGACACAAAGTTATCCGGGCATCGGAAACATCTGAACAACTGCTTCGTCTATAGACGGAAATTGTAGAATTACTGAAAACAAATTAAGTTTTTAACTTCATGAGGTTGTTCTGTTTAACCTACAACTGTAACTATCTCGGGCAACGCCGGGTGCCTCTGCTAGTCATATAATAAATTGAATCCTTAATAAATCAAATGTTCGCCATATCTTAATATCCGAGTAAGATGCCAAATCCCAAAACAATGTATATATCAACAGTTTGTGAGGGTCTATTTCTGATCTATTTTACGAGGACTGATCGATAGAAACACCTTTGGACTGCGCAGCCGCGAAGGTAACGCCTAGAAAATGGAAAGCAGTTGTTTATGTGCATAGTTTAAGTGCTAGTGAAGTCTCTGTCACACATATCAGCTGTTTGTTTTTTCTAAGAGTTCTGATTAAGTTGGAAGATGGCGTTCATGGTAGACATTTCGCCTAGAAATAATCTGCGTACTGTTATTCAATTCCTGGTCGCTGAACCTTGTGTTAGCATCAATACTGATCGATATGCAGACACCTTACCACGTTTACGTGCCAGCAGTAAGAATAAACGTTCCGTGAAACTTACAAACGGTGTTACCCTTCTGCATGATAATGCCTGCCCTCAAGTTACCCAAAAGATTCAAGATATGCTTGCTCGCGTACATTGAAAAATCTTAGAACATCCACCTTACAGTCCTGACTTGTCCCTGTGCGATTTCCAGTCTTTGAACTTCAAATTAATTAATAAAAGGACAACGGTTCAATTCCGATGCTAACGTAGAATTAGCTGTTACGCAATGGTCAGCCAACACCCGCAAGAATTTTACCAGATGGGAATCTATAGGTTAGTGCGCCAATGGGGGTCATGCCTTAAAGTTCATGGAGATTTCTATTAAATTCTTTGAATAAAAATTGCTTCTCAACCTCTAAACGTGTTGTTATTGGACAATCCTCGTATATGAGCATATCTGATAAATGACTTATTGTTTAGGAAAACTCCTGTATAAATGTAGTCTCAAATAAAGAGGCCTTCCTCAAATAAGGTTGGGCTAATTGTTGACTGCCAATTGTCAATAATTGAAGGCCTTCCATGAATAGAAGTCTAAATGGCAAAGATGCTTTTTTTAGAAAAATACCAAAGTATAATCTGTTCATTGTATACTACAAGTAAAATAATTTTTGTGAAAACAGCCAACTATTATTCAATATTCACAAGTACTATGTTGTTCAGGACAGTAATTTTTAAATAACAATAAGTAATTTTTTGTTTTGATCCTGGAAGAGGGATCGCAAACCATATAATATAAAAAGCCTACATACCAATTGCTGACATTTCAAAATTTCTTTCCTCAAAAAACATCCAATATGAGAAAAATTGAAATTATAAGTGCCTGGAACAGAATTATGCTTTGCTAATAAATTGCTAATCCGTCTTCCATTCTCTCAGACCCACCAAAAATTTCCATGTAGGTACAGTTGCTAACATTAAAATTTGCACTTATCATATCGTGACAAATGGAGCGTGTTTATTTTTTGCGCCGCCAGGTTTCGCCGGTGCGCAAGATTTTGGATTTTCTCACTTTCCAAAAGGTAGAGTCTGCTGAATTCCGGATTTTAGTGACTACTCGCCGTTGAATCATGGGAATAAGTTTATTTTAAGTAATTTGTAACGGTGTAGGTGAAGTGTTACTTTATTTTTATAACTCACGGCACCAAATGTGACGCTTTAAGTTTTAAACATCTTTTATTTAATAATTAACGGCATCAATTGTTTAATAATCAATTACTGGTATAGAAGTTAAATGTTAAAATCTATGATGAAATTCAAGTTTTTTTCAGAAAGAAAGAATTAACTCCAAATTACTAATTAGTCAAAACAACATTTGTGAATTAAATTAAAATTAAGAGAAATGAAAAGTTGGCATTAAATTCAGTATTCGCTACTACCAATTTTGGTGGCGCCGCCCTTGTGGCATTTACTTGAACGGAGCTAAGTAGGATTCGCCTTAGTTTAAATAAGGCTCAACACGCTGTTGCAGCTAAAGAAATGAAAGGAAAAAGTAACAAATACTGCCGTGTTTAAGGCTACAAATCAAAAACGATGTTACATGCAGTAAGATTATATTTTTTTCCCAAAAAATAAAGCCTTTAGAAATAGTTGGGAAGTAAAATTTACAATGGGGAAAAAAGCCACAGATACAATGAGTATCAACGCAATATTTTTCCATCACCACCTTGTAAGCAGAAATTAGCAATGGTACGGTAAAGATGGAAAATATTTACATTTTTTAACATACACTACTAATAAAATGAAATAATATTTATTTATTTATTTATTTATTTATTTATTTATTTATTTATTTATTTATTTCATACAGTTAAGGTGAAACTACGCCCAGCTGGGACCAGTATGATCACTGACCACCGAGTTAGGTCCCAGCGGGTGCGACAATATAACAAAATACAAGTAAAAATTGGTTGGTAGTAAATATTATGTTAACACTTAAATGTTAACAAAAACTAAATTAGTAAGATGAGAACAAAGACCATGTGACATATAACAATCACAAACTGTAATGAAGTTATCTATAATTTCGTTATGTTTATCCTATTCCTTACTTATCGATATAAAATTAACTGTACAAGTTGTTATATCCCATAAAATATTCAAAATTTGCATTTTGAAGTTTGTTTCACGTACAATACGTTTACATGCACGTTATTTTACGGTAAAATCACTATCATTGTTAGCTGCATTAGTTTTGATAACTTTATTTTAGCTAAAATTATATAAACAATATAATTAACTGACCTTGTCGAACTGTGGATACTTGTGCACAGATGAAGGGCGGATACCACTTTTCCACAAAAAGAGATTTTAAT
>JAHWFO010036887.1:2198259-2218700 GCA_023313115.1 Rhysida immarginata
TTTGGAGTCCATGGAGATCTTGAAGAATCACGGAGACAAACTGATGAATCATGATAATGGACCTTTAGATTTAACAGTATGGAAACCCATATTAAACTTTGTAAAATAACTATATTCCAATTCTGATCCAGGAGGAACTTAGCTCTCTACTAAGTCCGCGGTTTTAGAGCCAATCGGGTTCTAAGTTTGGTTGTTAGACTTTTAAATTTTGGAAATCTCTCTGATTGGTTTATTTCTCTTATAAATACTTGTACAAATTTTGTTGTTATTTGATTCATACTGAAGATGGCTACTTAGTAGCCGAAATGTATACATCTATGAGGATTAAAATCTCTTTTTGTGGAAAAGTGGTATCCGCCCTTCATCTGTGAACTTTATTTTGTTTGTGGGTCATTAATAAGCAAACGATTAGGTCCTTTATTATAAGGAAGAATTTTCATTTTGAATCTACTTTTTCATATTTAATCAACAAATAACTTTCCAACTAAGAAATAAAATTTTTTAGGTATGTCAGCATTAAAACGAAAGTTGAAATCAAGTGCTATTCCTAACAGCTGCTTGTCACATCGACCACTTGAAAAATATACCATCATACAGAAAAATATCACACAGTGTAATATTCAAAGCATGTTGATGGAAAACGGATCCTACTTTCGCCGCCATTTTTCAAAATCAGCAGCGCCCTCTATATTCACTGAAAGCAGCGAATAGTGGATCTTACGTTTCAAACATCATTTAAAACTTACATAGCGTTGTGTTTTTTTAATTAATTATACGAAATTCAAAGAGTTCAATTTTAAAACAATTGTATGCACTAAATATCTTTTGCAGATAAGAAAATGAGACAAACAAGCTCTAGAAAAATTAACATAAATCTTTAATTTTCTTCTAAATAGAGAAGGGAAAAACTCAGGAAAAGATAATACAATAGATATCTGATTTTCAATCTCAAGGAGAAAACTATTAATAAGATACAAATGAATCTGATAATTAATCTCTAATAATTATGTTAAGCTTTTTGGAAAAAAATTATGAGACAATCAAACGTGAATGCTCAAAGCCCATAAGATCATTATCTAGAAGATAGATCAAAGGAAATTGTAATGCATGGCTAGGAATTACAATAATGTTTCTGTGCAGAAATCAATCATAACACAGTTTAAAAAAAATTTAATAAATATAATATTTGTGTGGCCAACACAGATAAAAGGAAAAGCCCTGGCTAAAAAGGACAAGTACTTGACATATGAATACACAATGAGACATAAGAAATAATGTCCATATTTCTATTTGAAACTGTAGCTTGTAAAGTTTACGGAACTTTCACATATAATTGACTTTAAACAATATAAATGAATTCATCTTGAAGCTTGAAAAAAAATTATGAATCAAGCAAAAAAAAGGAAAAAGGTTTTGTAATTACAAAATACTAGACTACTGCCCTACCACCCAATACTAAAAGCAGGCTAAGGGGCAGAAATTATAAAATAAAAACCCCCTTTTAAAACTGATGAAAGAAATTTTAAATTACATTAGAGCCAAAAATGAAGAGCAGAAGTAATAAAAAAATTAAAAAATAGACAAAATTTTAGAAAGGTTACAGTGTCCAATTAGAAAACATTAACTTCAGCCCCAATGGGGACAAATTAGCACACTACAGCTTAAAAATCACTGAACAATATCAGAATTATGTGAATATTGGAAGATACACCTGGAGAAGAGATGATTTGGCTGGGCCAAAAGAATCTGGTTCATAGTTAATTAGGAACATGTCCATCTCAACAGTAGTGATCAAGTAGAAAATAAGAAAAGTCTTACATATCCTAGGAAAATAAAAGTTGAAGATTCAAACAGCTATTATCTTTGAAGACACAGAAAACTTAAGTGAAAAGTGAAGACTGAAGTGGCCAATGCAGATGGTGAATACACTGTTGGAACTGGAGCCTGGTGGAATGGCTCCAAAAGAGCGTCCGTAAATCTTAAATCAGGCGGGACGCCCAGGCGCGCATGTGGTTAGTAGGACGAGCAACCCCTAAGGGCTGCGTCAACTAATTAAACGCCTCAAGGAGAGGCTCGTTCGCCCACCAGCAGGTCATCCGATGGCAAGGAGAAACGTGAACAAAAACGAGGACGAATCGTGGTCCCCCCTGATAACCTTAAAGAGACGTTGGGATGAAGCAAACCGTCTATGAAACAAAGCTGGGCCCAGCCGTAGCCATTCAAGTTGGAGGAAGGATCTGAAATGGAAGGAACCCCTCCTCCACACCAGGGCGACCGGCGAATGGGAGCCATGAAAAGGGAGCCATGAATGGGAGTCACGCGGGCAACCCACAGTTCACTGTTCAAGAAGGCGATGGAAGTGGCCAGGTCCAGCTTGTATGGAACACCAGTGGAGCAGTCCATCAAGAATCGGACTGACTGATAGGAAAAACCAGTCAGCTCGAAGTGGGAAGACAGACGATCCCAGATGGACTGCGCGAACGGGCACTCAAAGAAAACATGGTCGATGGTCTCGGTCGCCCCGCAAAACTGGCAACCAGCAGAACCGACTACTTCCCACTGATGAAGACGATGGAGAGTATAAAATCCATGGTGCGGCAGGTGCCACTGGATGTTAAAGACGGACCTCTCAAAGGAAAGAGATTTAATTGCCTTCAAGATGACTGACCAGGGTGCCATCTCACGATGTCACAGGAGAGGCACCCTGGACGGCCTGCTGGAAGAACCAAGATAGGCGAAGGTTTCCCCAGTCCTGCGGGTCGAGCTGCTGAAGCGCCGAGACAAAGGTCGCAAGATCTCACTCGACGTGACGAAAAAAGTCCGGAGAACAAGAAATAATGGTCACTGGCAGCGAGGAAGGAAACGGCAACCTGCTCACCTTCAGAAAGAAGCGCAAATGCAGGAAAATAAAGTTGGCCCATAACGGTGGGGGGAGGAGAAAAGCACGGATAAAAGCGGCCATTCTGGCAGCGACCAAATACCGCCGAAGGTCTGGTAATCCTAAGCCCCCACCATCGAAGGGGATAAACAGCAGCTCCGCACGGATGGGATGGCAAGCCACTGAATAACCCCAAACACAGTCCACTACTGCACTGCGCATCCTCCTCAAAAGCTGACAGGAAGGCAAGGCGAACAGGCATTTAGACGATAACACAGGAAGTACGTAGGTAAAAACCAACCTCGCCCTGACAAACATCGAAGTGGTGAAACGAAACTGCTTGTCAAGGCGGGAAATGCACTTAGTAAATACCTGCTGCCAGTGACGAGAGTCCATGTCAGGTAGAAAGCAGAAGACGTATCCCAGCACTGTAATATGCTCACATTGTTATTGCGAAAGTTTGAAGATAGTCCACCGTCCACTTCCCAATAGCGATGCCTTTAGACTTGACAAGATTGATGGAAATTCACGCCGAAGTGCTAAAGAGATCGAAAGATTCCTTATAGATGCCCAGGGAATAAGCATCAGATGCAAAAAAGCACCACATCGTCAGCGTAGGCAAGCGTACGGATGTTAATATTGAAGCAGCTGGCAGATCGTAACCCCGGACATCTGGGTGGCGATTACGGAATTGCAGTAATGGCTCCAAACAGAAGACGTATAGGAGGGGGGAGATGGGACACCCCTGCCTGACGCCCTTAGAAAGTTCGAAGAAGGATGAAGTGGTGCCATTAATCGCCACACATGATGTGGCAGAAGCATACAGTGCTGAGATAATCGTAGCAAATTTCCGAAGACGAAGATGGTGAAACACTCGGAAAAGAAACACGTGATTCACCTTGTCGAAGGGCTTCTCCTGGTGAAGGCTTAACATGGCCAGAGTCTGACGGCGAACACACGCTTCCTCTATAACACACTTGATGGTGATCAGGTTGTCGGTCATCCTGCGAGATAGAATGGAGCAGGATTGACCCGGATCGAAGAACTCGTCGGCAAAACATTTAAGGCATTGTTGAAGCACTCCAGTGAAGACCTTATAGTTTGTGTTGAGAAGAGTAATATGCCTCCACTGGGGGACAAGTTCAGGATCTGACACTTAGGGGAGCAAGATAATCCTCCCCACAGTGAAGTCCAACGTAATGGAGGAAGGGTCCTTGAGAATTGAATTAAGCACTTGCACCAGGAAAGGCCCAAGAAGTTTCCAGGTCGCACTAAAAAAAGAATACGGAATGCCGTCTAATCCAGGGCTGGACTGGTGATGGCCATCCGCCGACAGAAACTTCTTAACTTCATCTTCGGAAAAGGGACTTGTGATAGACAGGTCAGCGTCTGCAGTGAAAGGTCTTAGTGCCTCGATCCAATGTCTCGTGTCGTCGGATGGAAAGACTGGGTGGCTGAAAAATGATGAAATATAGGAGTGGAAGTCGGATATGATGCAAGAGTCAGATTCCACAGTCCCATCTTCCACCACTAAGAGATGACATCTTTTCTTGTTGGTACGGCGCCTCTCTTCGGCGAACACAGCTGATGACATATGCCTGACGTCAGACGCCCAGGACAATTTGGCCCTGAGAGCTGCGCCGGCGGCCTTGCGGATCATTAGAGCGTTGATCTCGCTCTTCACCTGACGGATGTCATCAGCATACTCCCCCTTTGAGAAGGAGCGCAGGATTACTTGTACCATGAGAAGATGGCGCCGTTTGCGTTTGGCAGCATCCAACCCAATCTTTCTGAAAAAACGACGAAGCTTGATTTTAAAGGCAAGCCACGAAGTCAGCGACGGAGGCTGGTTTTGGAGATGTCTTTCCACAAACCGAACGAACATTCCCTTGTATTCATCGATGTCAAGCAGAGAAACGTTCAGGAACCAGTTGTTTAAAGCAGGACCTGCAGTGGGAGAGCTGGGATTGGAGGGTTCCATGACCACCTGATGGCACTGTGGTCGGAAAACGAACGTGGAATGACCTCCAATGAACCCGCCGCGCCAGCAAAAACATCGTCCACGAGGAAAAGATGACATCGTGGGCCCTTGATGGAAAGTGGACCCACACTGGCCGGGACGAGAAGAACGTGACCAAAGATCGAAAAGGGCGTTCTGCTGGCACAACTGGTGAACATAACCGGACGAAAAGATGTCATTGACGTCCGGATGACAATTGAAGTTCCCAGCAACCACCACAGGCAAAGAAGAGCATAGGTAGTAGTCCAGGTCTTCAAAAAATGTCCGTTTCTCTGCTGACGAACACGGGGCGTACACGTTAAGCAATCGGATCTTCAGTCCGGATAGAAGGAGGTTTAAAGAGATCACCCTGCACTGGCGGTCAAAGACACAGTTCGACGCCACGATGGAGGGTTGAAGATGATGGAGGCAACCCCTTGCCCATGTGGTGAAGCAGCAAGCTTCACCTCCTGAAGAACATCTGGCCTGTACAGGGCAATAGAAAATGACAAAACCGATTGCTTGAAGGACGAGCCAAGGGAACGAACATTTAGGAAAAGACCTTCACTGCGGAGTTAAGCTGATGGAGGCTGACCTGTATCTAAAGGTGACTTGAGCCTCATCGACGAGGGAGGAGGCACAGATGTCTTCCGTCTACGGGAACGAGCGCGTCCCGAAGAGGAAGAGGGGCTGCGATGATGATGGTTGGTGCAACTATCTCTTTCAGAAGAAGAGGACACAGGAACACCGTCCCTCTTGCCACGATGACGTCGGGCCTTTTTCTTGCGAGGGCTCTTGGGCGTCGCAAGATGGTCCCGCTAAGCAGACGCTGATGGCTTTGCGGTCCCAGCAGATGAAGAAATTGCCGCAGGCGCACACACGATTCGCAGAGGCTGCGATGCCGATGAAGGCACGGGTGGAGGAAGAGATGGAAATTCCTCCGCAGCAAACACCGACCCAGAGCATAACGAATCGTCTGCGATGACTTCAGCAGAGAGACCGTCTTCAAACGCCGGCGAGACACATGGCGAAGAAGCAGGAGAGGCGGTCTTATGAGCCAAACGAGGCCGAAGAAGAGGAGGAGGTGGCATTTCCTTTCCTGGCGTCGTAGGAAGAGGCGACGATGGTGAGGTCACCTTCGACTTCCTCCGTGAAGGACAAGGCGTGGCTGCTCTGCTCTGCACAGGTGACTTGGCCGGTGAAGTCATTTTTGCTGGCTGCTGGCATGACATCCCTCGAGGCGGTGGTATTGGGGCTGCTGGTGGAGCACTTGACCTCTGCGGGCACTGATGGCCCACGATTTTTTTACAGAAATCACACTTCAGGAGAGGACAGTCCTTCCGGACGTAGGAGGACTTCTTGCAGTACCAGCAGCATTGCCTCTGGCCCTTGTAGAACACGAAGACACGTTCTCCATGCACCACAAGGGAATCAGGAATGTCTTTATGAAAGCGCATGTCCAACAAAATGTCACCATTTTTCTGCAGGGGGAGTCGGAGTGCTCTGGATAGAACACTCGTAGCACCTCCCCGTAGTCGGACATGTATTCCTTCATGTAAGATTCCGCCATCAGCCGCGAGGCACTCAGGACATAGACGGTGAGATGTCCGGGGTCGGCGTGGAACAAGTGGATAGTAGTCTGGCCGACTTTGATACGGTCAGCTTCTACTATCCGCTCAGCACCATTCCGGTTCCTGCAAAGCATCCTCGACTCTGTGGAGGGAAGCTTTTGCAGGAACGAAACAGCAGGAAACCCTGAAGGAAGAACAGGGGATATGCCCGGGCATACAACCCCTTCATAAATGCGCCGACACCAAACGGTCCATCGGCGATCATCATCACCATGTGTTCCATGGTGATGATGGAAGAAAGTCACAGTTCAAAAAAAAAGAGAAGAACTTTCCCAGGAGACAGCAGGAGGGGGGGGGGGGAGCGCACTACACACGTCTCTGGATGCTGCTGCTGTTGGAACTGGAGTCGATGTTATGGCTCCAGAGGGGCACCCTTAGATCGTAAAACAGGCAGGGTGCCCAGGCGCACATGCTATAGGAGTACGAGCAGCTCCTCAAGGGCTACACCACCTATGTAAACGCCTCAAAAGGAATACATGTCCGACTACAGGGTTGTGCTACGAGCGTTCTTTCATCAGTGGGTCATCAATGTCGAGGGGAAAGGTGAAGAGGTACGAGATGCTATTCGTGTCCCCTTCGATAACCTTACAGAGCCTCTCCTCCAGATGGCTGAGGCGGGCGGATGCACACCATCAGATCGCTTCTGATGGGCCAGCCAAAGCTCTCTGTTGAAAAAGGCGATGGAAGTGGCTAGGTCCAGCTTGTATGCACCACCAGTAGAGCAGTCCATCAGAAATCGCACTGACTGGTAGGTGAAGTCAGTCAGAAAATAGTGACGAGAAAGGCGATCCCAAATGGACTGTGCAAACGGGCAATCATAAAAGACATGAGAAATGGTTTCAAGCAACCCGCAAAACTGGCAACCAGCAGATCTGACAACTCCCCAGCGATGTAGACATTGGAGAGAGTAGAACCAATGGTGCAACAAGCGCCATTGAAAATTGAATACGGCCTTCTTAAAGGCGAGAGACTTGACGGACTTCAAGATTACTGACCATGGATACTCAGGGTGCCACCGTATGATGTCAGAAGTCGCACCCTGGTCAGACTGCTGGAAGAACCAAGATAGACGAATGTTTCCCCAGTCTTGCGGGTCGAACTGTCGAAGGCCAGAGAGGAAAGATGACAATTCTCACCAGACAAGATGATAAAAGTCTGGCGAACGTGAGATGATCGTCACTGGCAGCGTGGACGGAAAAGGTAGCCTGTTTACTTTCAAGAAGAAGTGCAGATGCAGAAAGAAACTGGCCCAGATGAGGGGAGGAAGGAGGAAGGCACGAATCAAGGCGGCCATTCTGGCCGCGATGAGGTATCGCCGGATGTTTGGCAGGCCAAAACCCGCCCTATCGAAGGGGATAAACAACAACTCCGAACGGATGGGATGACGTGCTGCTGAATAACCCCACCACAGTCAACTATCGCACTACGCACCTTCTTTAAAAAAGACGGATATGGCAAGGCGAACAGGCACTTAGACGTCAAGATCGGCAGAACGTGCGTCTGGACGAACCTCGCCTTGACAAACATCGAGGTGATAAAACGAGATTAATTGCCAAGGCGGGCGATGCATTTGGTAATTACCAGCTGCCAGTGACGAGAGTCCATATTAGGTAGAAAGGAGAACGCATATCCCAGCACTGTAATTTGCTCACTCCCCACGTTATTGGGAAGGATCGAAAATAGTCTTATGTCCATTTCCCAATAACGATGCCTTTAGATTTGACGAGATTGATGGAATTTCCCGTCGAAGTACTAAAGAGATCGAAGGATTCTTTATAGATGCCCAGGGAATACGGATCAGATGCAAATAGCACTACATCATCAGCATATGCCAGCATACAGATGTTGATGGAAGCAGCTGGCAAATCATACCCCCGGACATCTGGGTGGCGATTAAGATGTTCCAATAGTGGCTCCATATAGAATATGTATAAGAGGGGAGAGATTGGACACCCCTGCCTAACGCCTTTGGACAGTTCGAAGAAAGGCGAGTTGGAGCCATTAATCGCCACACATGAGATAATCGTAGCAAATTTCCGAAGATGAAGATGGTGAAACACTCGGAAAAGAAACACGTGATTCACCTTGTCGAAGGCCTTTTCATGTTTCCTCCATAACACATGTGATGGTAATCAGGTTGCCGAACATCCTGCGAGAAGGAATGGAGCAGGATTACCCCGGATCGAAAAACTCGTAAAGACCTTATAATCTGTGTTAAGTAGAGTAATAGGCCTCCACTGGGTGACAAGTTCAGGATCCGGTACCTTGGGGATCAAGATGATTCTCCTCGCGGTAAAGTCCGACGCGATGGAGGAAGGGTCCTTGAGGAAGGAATTGAACTCTTACACCAGGAAAGGCCCAAGAAGTTTCCAAGTCTCATTAAAGAACGAGTACGGGATGCCGTCTAATCCAGGGCTGGACTGAAAACGGCCATTCATCAACAGAAACTTCTTAACTTCATCTTCGGAAAAGGGACGGGTAATTGACAGGTCAGCGTCAGCAGTGAAAGGTCTTAGTATCTCGATGCAATGCCTCGTGGCGTCGGATGGAAAGACTGGGTGGCTGAAAAATGATGAAAAATGGGAGTGGAAGCCGGACATGATGCAAAAGTCAGATTCCACAGTCCCATCTGACATCTCTCACATGATGCAAGAGTCAGATTCCACCACCAAGCGATGACATCTTTTCTTGTTAGCACGGCGCCTCTCCTCAGCGAACACCGCTGATGACATCGTGGGCTCTTGATGGAAAGTGGACCCACACTGGCCGGGACGAGAAGAACGTGACCAAAGATCGAAAAGGGGGTTCTGCTGGCACAACTGGTGAACATAACCGGACGAAAAGATGTCATTCACGTCCGGATGACAATTGAAGTCCCCAGCAACCACCACAGGCAAAGAAGAGCACAGGTAGTAGTCCAGGGCTAAAAAAAATGTCGTTTCTCTGCTGACGAACACGGGGCGTACACGTTAAGCAATCGGAACTTCAGACCAGATAGAAGGAGGTCTAAGAGATCACTCTGCACTCGCAGTCAAAGACACAGTTTGACGTCACGGTGGAGGGGTTGAAGATGATGGAGGCAACCCCTTGCCCATGTGGTGAAGATGAGTTGATGAAGAACTGTGCAGATGGATATTGACTGCGAAGGCCAGGGAGGTTAGCAAGCTGTTGAGAAGCAGCAAGATTCACCTCATGAAGAACGTCTGGCCTATATAGGGCAATAAAAGAAGACAAAACCGACTGCTTGAAGGACAAGCCAAGGGAACGAACGTTTAGGGAAAAGACCTTCACTGCGAAGTTAATCTGACGGAGGCTGACCTGTATCTGAAGGAGACTTGAGCCTCAACGACGAGGGAGGAGGCACAGATGTCTTCCGTCTAGGGGAACGAACACGTCCCGAAGAGGAAGAGGGGCTGCGATGATGATGATCAGTGCAGCTGTCTCTTTCAGAGGAAGAGGACACAGAAATCCCGTCCCTCTTGCTACGATGTCGTCGGGGCTTCTTCTTGCGAGGGCTCTTGGGCGTCGCAAGATGGTCCCGCTGAGCAGACGCTGATGGCTTTGAGGTCCCAGCAGATGAAGAAATTTCCGCAGGCGCAGGCGCACAGGTGATTCGCAGAGAAGAAAATTGAAGACGGCCTTCTCAAAGGCGAGAGACTTGACGGACTTCAAGATTGCTGACCATGGATACTCAGGGTGCCACCGAACGATGTCAGAAGTCGCACTCTGGTCAGACTGCTGGAAAAACCAATATTGACGAAGGTTTCCCCAGTCTAGAAGGCTAGACAGGAAAGATGACAACTCTCACCAGACAAGATGATAAAAGTCTGGAGAACGTGAGATGATCGTCACTGTCAGCGCGGACGGAAAAGGTAGCCTGTTCACTTTCAAGAAGAAGTGCAGATGCAGAAAGAAGTTGGCCCAGATGGGGGGAGGAAGGAGGAAGGCACGAATCAAGGCGGCCATTCTGGCCGCGATGAGGTATCGCCGGATGTTTGGCAGGCCAAAATCCCCCTATCGAAGGGGAAAAACAGCAACTCCGAACGGATAACCCCACACATAGTCAACTATCGCACTACCACCTTCTTTAAAAGTGACGGAGATGGCAGGGCAAATAGGCACTTAGACGTCAAGATCGGTAGAACGTGCGTCTGGACGAACCTCGCCTTGACAACATCGAGGTGATAAAACGAGATTGATTGCCAAGGCGGGCGATGCATTTGGTAATTACCAGCTGCCAGTGACGAGAGTCCATATTAGGTAGAAAGGAGAACACATATCCCAGCACTGTAATTTGCTCACTCCACGTTATTGGGAAGGATCGAAGATAGTCTGATGTCCATTTCCCAATAGCGATGCCTTTAGACTTGACGAGATTGATGGAACTTCCCGTCGAAGTACTTAAAAAATAGAAGGATTCTTTATAGATGCCCAGGGAATACGGATCAGATGCAAACAGCACTACATCATCAGCATATGCCAGCGTACAGATGTTGATGGAAGCAGCTGGCAAATCATACCCCCTGATATCTGGATGGCGATTAAGATGTTCCAATAGTGGCTCCATATAGAATATGTATAAGAGGGGAGAGATTGGACACCCCTGCCTAACGCCTTTGAACAGTTCGAAGAAAGGCGACTTGGAGCCATTAATCGCCACACATGATGTGGCAGAAGCATACAGTGCTGAGATAATCGTAGCAAATTTCCGAAGATGAAGATGGTGAAACACTCGGAAAAGAAACACGTGATTCACCTTGTCGAAGGCCTTTTCCTGGTCAAGACTTAGCACGGCGACAGTCTGACGACGCACACATGTTTCCTCCATAACACATTTGATGGTAATCAGGTTGTCGGACATCCTGCGAGATGGAATGGAGCAGGCTTGTCCCGGATCGAAAAACTCGTCGGCGAAACATTTGAGCCGTTGCTGGAGCACAATGGTGAAGACCTTGTAATCTGTGTTAAGTAGAGTAATAGGCCTCCACCGGGTGACGAGTTCAGGATCCGGTACCCTGGGGAGCAAGATGATTCTCCCCGCGGTAAAGTCCGACGGAGGATCGAATTGAACACTTGCACCAGGAAAGGCCCAAGAAGTTTCCAAGTCGCATTGGAGAACGAGTACGGGATGCCGTCTAATCCAGGGCTGGACTGATGACGGCCATCCATCGACAGAAACTTCTTAACTTCATCTTCGGGAAAGGGACGGGTAATTTACAGGTCAGCGTCAGCAGTGAAAGGTCTAAGTGCCTCGATCCACTTCATCGTGGCGTCGGATGGAAATACTGGGTGGCCAAAAATGATGAAAAATGAGAGTGGAAGGCAGACAAGATGTCAGAGTCAGTTTCCACTGTCCCATTTTCCACTACCAAACGATGACACCTTTTCTTATTGGCGCGATGCCTCTCCTCTGCGAACGCAGCTGACGACATATGTCGGACGTCAGATGCCCAGGCCAGTTTTTGGCCCTGAGAGCTGCGCCGGCGGCCCTGCGGATCATTAGAGCGTTGCTCTCGCTCTTTACCTGGCGCATGTCATTAGCATATGCCCCCTTCGGGATGGAACAGCGGAGGAGGCGCAGGATTTCTTGCAGCATGAGGAGATGGCGCCGATTGCGTCTAGCGGTGTCCCACCCAATCTTTCTGAAAAAAATGACGGATCTTGCATTTAAGAGAAAGCCACGAAGCTAGCAACGGAGGCAGGTTGTGAAGATGTCTTTCCACAAACCGAACGAACATTCCCTTGTATTTATCGATGTCAAACAGAGATACGTTGAGATACCAATTGTTCGAAGTAGGGCCTGCAGAGGAGGCTGGGAATGGAGGGGTTCCAAGACCACTTGTTCTCATCCGGATGCAATTGAAGTCCCCAGCAACCACTACAGGCAAGGACGAGCACAGGTAAACGTCTAAATCGTCGAAGAATGTCCGTTTCTCTGCTGATAAACACGGGGCATACTCATTAAGCAATCGGAATTTGAGACCAGATAGAAGGAGGTCTAAAGAGATTACCCTGCACTCACAGTCAAAGACACAGTTCGACGCCACGATGGAGGGGTTGAAGATGATGGAGGCAACCCCATGCCCATGTCAAGGGGGCGGTCATAAAGTCATGAAAGTACAATCGCTTTTGAAAATACATGTTGCCACTGGGAAGCGACATTCCCGAGTGCTGGAGGATACAACGTGGCGTTTAGTGCAATACTGCTAAATGCCACCTGAGCGTGGTGAAGATGAAATGATGAAGAACTGTGCAAATGGATATTGACTGCGAAGGCCAGGGAGGTTAGCAAGCTGTTGAGAAGCAGCAAGATTCACCTCCTGAAGAACGTCTGGCCTGTACAGGGCAATAAATGATGACAAAACCGACTGCTTGAAAGACGAGCCAAGGGAACGAACGTTTAGGGAAAAGACCTTCACTGCGAAGTTAAGCTGATGGAGGCTGACCTGTATCTAAAGGTGACTTGAGCCTCATCGACGAGGGAGGAGGCACAGATGTCTTCCGTCTACGGGAACGAGCGCGTCCCGAAGAGGAAGAGGGGCTGCGATGATGATGGTTGGTGCAGTTGTCTCTTTCAGAAGAAGAGGACACAGGAACCCCGTCCCTCTTGCTACGATGATGTCGGGCCTTTTTTCTTGCGAGGGCTCTTAGTTGTCGCAAGAAGATCCCGGGGAGCAGACGTTAATGGCTTTGAGGTCCCTGCAGAGGAAGAAATTTTACCAGGCGTAGGCGCACAGACGATTCGCAGAGGCTGCGATGCCGATGAAAGCGCGGTTGGAGGAAGAGATGGAAATTCTTCCACAGCAAACACTGACCCGGAGCACAACGAATCGTCTACGATGACTTCAGCAGAGGGACTATCCTCAAACATCGGGGAATCACATGGTCAAGGAGGAGGAGAAGAAACAGTCTCAAGAACAACACAAGGCTGAGGAGCGTGAGGTGGCATTTCCCTTCCAGGAGTCGTAGGAAGAGGCGAGGATGGTGGGGCCATTTCCGATTTCCTCGGTGAAGGCAGAGGCGAGGATGGTGGGGCCGTCTTCGATTTCCTCGGTGGAGGAAGAGGCGTGGTAGCTCTGCTTGGCTCTGGTGACTTGGCCGAAGAGTCATCTTGGCTGGTTGCTGGGAAGACATTCCTCGAGGCGGTGGTGTTGGGGCTGCTGATAGAGCACCTGACCTCTCCTGGCACTGGTAGAATTTGTGCACTGTCTTGTGGCAGAAATCACATTTCCGAACGAGAGGACAGTCTTTCCGAACGTGGGAAGTCTTTTTGCAGTACCAGCAGCATTGCCTCTGTTCCTTGTAAGACACGGAGACGTTGTCTCCGCGCATCACAATGAACTCAGGAATGTCTCTATGGAGCTCCATGTAGACCACGATGTCGCCCGTCATCTGAAGAGGAGAATCTGGGTGCAGGGAGTACGAAATTCTTCGCACCACCCCGTACTCCGACATGTAGTCTCGGAGATATTTTTCAGCCATCAGTGGCGATGCGCCCCAATTGAGTACTGGAACATATCCGGGTTCAGCATAACTCAGGTGGACGGTGGTTTGCCAAACCTTGAAGCAGTCAGCAGCCACTATGCGGTCTGCCACATTCTGTTGCCTGCAGAGCATCCTCGAAACAGCGGGATGACCCGACAGGAGGACAGGAGGAATACTCGTTTTGGAGTATAACTCTTTCATGAACATGCCGACGGAGAAGGACCCATCGGCAATCATGTCGACCATGCGATCCATAGGCACAATAAAAGTTTTTAAAAAAGAAAGACCTCCCCCAGGAGACACTAGGGGGGGGACGCTTTTACTCTACACATTCAAGGAGCTGGTCGTATGGTTGCAGAGTGGCAGAGTAGCAGAATAGTGAGGAAAAAATTTCATGTACAAGAATTTATACTTCTGGAGCAACCATCTGAAGGCACACGGCTAGCACGTGGTGACAATGAGAAATCACTCCCAACATCATGAGTATGTAAATAGTAGAACATCAACTTTTCCTCAACAAAGAAAGATTAAAATTATATTGTTAGCCACATTAAGAAACATACAAAGTTGTCAACATAACAGAAAACTAGTTGTCTTTTGTTCAAAATATCAACAAAATATTTATGATCAAAACTAGTTTCAAAGAAACATTTCTATAAAAGAGAAGGGGACAAACAGAAGAGGGATCCCAATGTACTTACATCTACATATAACTATAAGTCAGATAATCAAAGGAGTGTATACACAAAAAAAACAGTCAATATATGTGTATCCATATTCAACCATCGGCCTCGGTGGCTCAGGGGTTGCGTGATCGCCTCTGATGCCCGAGGATGCGGGTTCGACCCCGCCGAAGACGACGAGGAATTTTCAGGGGGAAATCCTGAGATCACGCACTTCCTTCGGAAGGGAAGTAAAGCCGTTGGTTCCGTGTAGTCGTTTGCCGGCTGCACGTTAAAGAATCCTTGCGAGGCAAAATTTGCGGCCCCTATAACGCCGTCCTGAAATGACCATGGCAGTTGAAAAAGACGTTAATACCAAACAAACCAAACCAAACTATATTCAACCCAAAGTTAAACACATGTACAAAATTCCAAATGTAAAACATTAAGTCAAGAATCCAGTTTTATTACAAAAGGATAAAGAAAAAAAATTCACTGAACCAAACTAAACAATACGATGCCATGAAATTTTATTAAATAGGGGAAAAAAACAATTGGGACAAAATTACATTAGAATTAGTTCCACAAAGAAAATAATTAGGAATTAAGATATGAAGATTAAATTATCCTATTGTGATAATGAAACACCCGGGCCAAATTATAACAGTAATAGGAACTGATAAAGAAAAAAACATTAGAATTAAGATATTATGACAAAGTTGGGGTAAGACAAGAAAATTGATTAGTAAGTTGATCTGTCGGCCGACAAAATGAAAATCATGGCAAAGAGTTGCTTAAGATAAATTTTTAAAAAATGTGATGTGGAAAGCCTTCAAACATCACAAATTCTTAGTTATATTTCTATAACAACTATCCTTTTAAACCGAAATAAGAAAATAAACCTGAAGTATACAAATAAATTTAAAAAATCCAATAATTTTTAATCTTTCATTCGAAACTATTTATCTAAGATGTTATAGCTCTCATTCCTGGAACTTTTATGATGTCACATAAGCAATAAGTATGATAAGAGATGACATCATAAAAGTTCCAAAGCGATCATCACATGATGACATCTTAGATTTCAACTTAAAATGAAAAAATATTAGATTTCTTTTCATTTATATTTTATACTTCACTTTTATTTTCTTTATTACAGTTTAAAAGGATAGTTATTATACAAATATAACAAAGAATTATTTCAAATAAACTTATTCCCATAATTCAATAGCAAGTTGTCACTAAAAGCCGAAATTCTGCACTCTCCACCTTTGGAAAGTGGGTAAATCCAAAATCTTGCCCACCGGCAAAACCTGGCGGCGCAAAAATTAAACACGCTCCATTTGTCACAATGCGATAAGTGCAAATTTTAATGATAGCAACTGTACATATAATTTTAAAGATATTCTAGTCCATGCCACTGTCACTAAACTAGGCGCTTCTATTAAAGACTGTTTTCCTTGCAATAAAAAACGGTGTGGCATCTACCATATCCTGAATCCTGCAACCTCCATTTCCGGCAAAGCTTCCTCTTTTACCAACAAAATTAATCCGAACTTGACCTGCAATTGTCACAACCTAATTTATCTCTTACATTGTAAAGTTTGTCGTAAGCTGTACTTGGAGAAACTGTTAATACTATATGTACCACATTCGCCAAGTACAAATGCGACATCTTTAACAATGCTGACACCCATATCGTTAAACAATTTAATTCCCTTGGCCACTACTTACAGGACGTTAGTCTTTATATTCTTCATAAGAACTTCCAGAAAAAAGGCATATATGTATGTACACTACCCTATCAAAAGTCATGGGACAACCCTGATTTGAATGAAAATGAGACATTCCTTTGCAATTTCACTGTTGGCATTCTTCCCAGCACTACATAACAGTATGCTATTAAGAGATTATGCTTGCATGAATGCTATAAGAATGTCTCAAAGAAAAGAGCTTCCAAAACTGTTAGAGAGACGTCAACCCTCCTAAATATCCCGAAATCGACCGTTCACAACGTCATCTGGGCATGGAAAGAGAAAGGCACCACAAGTGTTCCGCCTAGGACTGGAAGACCTAAGATCATGTCAGCCAGCGACCAAAGGGCTCTTCGTAAAGTGGTCACTGCAAATCGTCACACATCGCTTGATGAACTGACAAGAACGTTCGTAGAGTCGACGGAACAACTGTGAGCACTCTGTTCGCAGGGAACTGCATGTAATGGGTTTTTATGGCAGAGCGGCAGCCCACAAACCTCACCTCAGCACTAGCAACGCAGCAAGGAGATTGCAATGGTGCAAAGAGCGACGACATTGGACTCTGGATCAATGGCGAATGGTTGAATGGAGTGATGAGTCCCGCTGCACCATCTGGCAATCGAATGAACGAGTTTGGATTTGGTGAATGCCCGGCGAACGTTATCTACCAAGCTGTGTTGTGCCCACGGTGGAGTTCGATGGAGGGTCAGTGATGGTGTGGGGGTGCTTTTCATCGTATGGGTTCAGTGCAATCGTTTCTGTGGACGGACATCTAAACGCAGAGCATTACCAAGACATTCTGGACAATGCAGTACTCCCATCTCTCTGGCAGCAGCACTTTGGCAATGACCTTTTTATATTTCCTTTCAGATGGCCCTTTTTGTTTCAGCACGATAACGCACCTTGCCATAAAGCAAGGGCTGTAGGCACATGGTTTGATGAAAAGGAGATCGAGAACTTGACTGGCCTGCCCAGAACCCTGCTCTGAACCCCATCGAACATCTGTGGGACGTGTTGGAACGTTGATTGTGCGCTTGTGCGGAACACCCGAAACCCGTGAGCGAACTGTCCAAGACACTTATGGCAGGATGGCCAAAATTACCTGTCAAAACGTATAAAAAACTTGTGGACTGTATGCCCCAGAGAGTAGAAGCTATGATAGCAGCAAAAGGTGGACCAACAAGATACTAATATATGTACAGTGGCGCTCAAAAGTATGGCAACATAACGAGGAAATGGATTCGTTGTTAGTTTAACAAAACACACATATAGTTGTGAATATAATTGATGCCTATAATGAAGCTTTGTGCTTAAACAAACACTATTATTACAACAATAATCTTTTATTGCACTTATGTAATTTATAATGAACAAAAAATGGAACACCCCAACGAAAAAGAGCTCAAAAGTATGGAAATAAATGTAATTTACATCCCACACGAAGTGCGTTTGATATAATGATAACCAAACTTTATTACAGTATTAGTACTTTGTACTGCATCCTTTTGCTGCAATGACCGCAGCACATTGACTTTGCATAGAGTGTACAAGCTTAGTGCAAAGGTCTGTAGGAATGGCCTTCCAGGCACGCTCAATTTCTTCCATTAGCTGATCCAAATTTGAACATTTTGTTTTCCTTATGCTACGACCAACCTCTTTCCACAAATTTTCAATCGGGTTTAAATCCGGCGATTGAGCTGGCCACTTCATAACTTCAATCTTCTCATCTTTAAACCATTGCTGCAAAAGTTTGGAGCAGTGTTTGGGATCGTTGTCCTGTTGAAAGCCAAATTTCAAAGGCATGTTCCATTCAGCAAAAGGCTTCATGTAAGTGTCCAATATGTCCCGATACATAAATCGATCCATAATCCCATTGATTCGAACAATAGGGCCAGTTCTTAAACGGGAAAAACAACCCCAAACCATTACTCCTCCTCCTCCATGTTTCACAGTTGGTATTTGGTAGCGTGAATCAAAACGTTTCCCAGGAGGCCGTCGAACATACATCATACCATCAGAACTGAATAATTTGAATCGTGATTCATCACTCCAAAGAATCTTCTGCCATTGAAGAGGAGTCCAAGAAATATGATCCTTTGCAAACTCAAGTCTTGCTTTTCTATTCTTTGTACAACATAAATGGCTTCTTGACTGCATGTCTTCCATATAAATTAAATTCATTTAAGCGATGTTTTACAGTGCTTGCACTGATGTTAGAGTTCTCAGCTTCGTTTATTTTATTTCGTTATTTGAGTTGCAGGTTTCATTGGGTTGGCAACAGACACTCTTCTATCGGTCCTCTCAACAGTGACACGTTTTCTACCTGACTTTGGGGCAACTGCAACAGTTCCTTTATCATTATAACGTTGAATTACCTTAGTGACAGTTGATCTGTTCACTCTGAATACATTTGCAATGTCAATTAATTTGTTTCCTTCTTTTGCCATTTTGACCATTCTGTTTTTTACATCATCAGTGAGATATTTTGTTTTAGGCATTTTTACACATTCACTCATGTCATGCCCCAATTGTGATTTGTAACGGTCTAGTTTTATGCAAATTATACAAATTTGTTTCCATACTTTTGAGCTCTCTTTTTCGTTGGGGTGTTCCATTTTTGTCCCTTATAAATTAAATAAGTGCAATAAAAGATTATTGTTGTAATAATAGTGTTTGTTTAAGCACAAAGTTTCATTATAGGCATCAATTATATTACAACTATATGTGTGTTTTGTTAAACTAACAACGAATCCATTTCCCCGTTATGTTGCCATACTTTTGAGCGCCACTGTATATTTTTTAGTGTTTCTATTAAAGTGATGGTGTCTCATGACTTATGATAGAGTAGTGTATTTTTGTATTATGGAAAAAGATAGAAAATGAGGCACACATGCAAAGAAAACATACTATCAGAAAATTTCAACATGGCCGACATGACTGATGGAAGTGGGATAAAGCTAAGGATTTTGTAGCCGTGCATTCGGGGCAACTTCTGAAAATTCCAACTCTGTTGGAACTCCAAAATCCATGTTATTGTTGCCTCTAAGCCACTTTCCGCCGCGAATATACTGAATGTGAAATGGTTTCGGCAACCAAAGCTATGTCAAATGTACCAGATACGCGAATTCGATGCAAAGTCGCTGAAGTTAACTAGGCTTAACCCATGCCAATCACCTGCCACAACTGTTGTAAGGAAATTTAATTCCCCATATAACCACTTCGTCTCTGAATTCATTTCTTTTTTGGTTTAAATTAAAGTTTTCTATTTAACTCAAATTTTCAGTGTTTATTAAAATTAAATTCAATTTAGTTAATGCTACGTTTTGTTTTCTTTATTTTAGTTTGTCTTCTTTTTTACCCATTCAAAATGTCCCATTTTCCAAATTCCTTGCAAAGTCAAACCCTTTATTTATGTACTAGCAAAGGTACCCGGCGTTGCCCGGGATAATTACTTGGATGTAAACAGAACAATCTCAAAAAATTAAATTAAATTTTGCAATATCTTAAAAATAAACACATGAAAATGCTTAGAATTAATACAGTAAAAAATTCGAAAAAAATCTTTTTAAAGGCTCACAATGGATGGACCGCTCCAATAATTTCTTACTCAGGTAATCTTACTTCAGATGTACACTTGATGTTGTTGCAATTTCCACTCTTCTCTCGTTGTGTTGAAGCAAAATTTGGCCTTTCATCACTTTGGGTAGTCTAGCGGTCGCCAATTCTTCTATTTACTTGCTTCCCATTTGCTCAATACATCACGGAGCTAACTGTCGTCTTTCCACTCTTTCTCAATAGTCTGCTAACTCTCCATTATCTCCAGTTACTCATCATTTTTAAAGATTTTCAAGAAATTGTTAAGTACTAAGAACTCTCTTTTCTAAGAAAAACCTGAATAACAGGAATTCTATGCATTGTTACAAATTGAAACTTATCCATATTGCATCATCATTCTATGTTCATTGTTATAATTCTTGGAAAGGATTGCTTTATCATTGCATCATCATTTTGAGCTCATTGTTATTGGTGAAT
>JAHWFO010036887.1:2230345-2313789 GCA_023313115.1 Rhysida immarginata
ATTTTAGCACCAGCAGATGCCCCCTCGAAAATAATCAACTTTGGATTATACGCATTTTTTCGTGTGAAGCTTATTTTTCGAGTTATTCTGCTTTGTCAACTTAAAATTTACACCCTGTATATTAAATTTTATAAACGCTAGAATTATACATATATTATTTAAAAATTAAGAATAAGGGGTAACTCAGATTAATTAAATTTAAAGTTTTATAAAATTAGTAGGTCTGCACCAAACTATCACGTGATACCACATTTCCGGTAGCGGTGCTCACTGGCGTAGCCACCGATATGAAACGAGTTTGCACGTGCTAGCTGTATACTTTTATAAATTTCATATAGAAAAATGGAAAGTATCTGCAAATCCCACACGTATGTGAGATATCTGGATGACAATCTACGAGAAATAGTACCAGTATCTTATATTAAAAATTTCAACCCGAAACACTGAAACGATTACACCGAAACCAAAATATACTCGGTGTTTTGGGAGGACAAGAAATCCTGCCAAGGGGACTTTTACAGAGCTCAAATCCTGAAGCTTGGAGGTAAGTCAGATATATAATTTTGGGTTTTAAATTTTATTTAAAGTTTTTCGTAAAATAAAGGCGGTTCTCGGCATTCGGACGATTCGAATTTTCGGATACGATGATCAAATGATACCCAGAATTCGTTAAAAAGTTTAATCACTGTATCCGAAAATTCGATTCACCTGAATGCCGAGAATTCCCCTGAGGAATTATCTTTTGATGATTAATGTTAATACGGGCATCGTACATGAAAAAAGTGAGGACTGTTGAACATGTAATTTATAATACTGAAAAACTGTTTGCATTTATAATTTAACTCAGTAGTTAACTACAGAAAAAAATATTTTACAGAATCTTCGGAAGAACTACATGAAGCTGTACACCAAAAAAGAATAGGGGTACCAAATCCAAAAAAATTTCCTGATGAATCGATAAATAAAACAACAGTAAGTTATTAAATTGGTTAATTTGAAGTACAATTTCAACATGTTAACATATAATTATGATAATTATCTTGATACCGGTATATAAATTATAATTCTTTAATGAACTTTAATGAAATTAATTCGAATTAATTTCTGCTATCCTTCGCTTCTCATATCATTATATTTCTCTTAAAGGATTATTTTTTCTCTTAACAGATTTACTGAACAGACAACTTCAAAAGGAGAAATATGAAGAGGAAGCCAAAAGAAAAGAGTTAAATCGAGTGACAAAATACGTAAATGAGAAAATCAACACAATTAGAAAAAAGGGTTACATGATTATGTATATAAACAAATACTATAATTGCTAATTGGTTAATTGTCGTCATTTCTTATCACTTAATTATATACAGACCAATTTATTTTTAATTCATTTCATTCGTATTCTCAAATCACTTTATATCATTTAGTCAAATGAAATTGTTCAAATCATTTCATGTCATTCAGTCATTTGATCAATTGATGTTTGTGTCAATTCTCAATTCATATCATTTGGTCATTTGAAATTTTTTAAAATCATTTCATGTCATTCAGTCATCTGATCAATTGATATTTGTGTCAATTCTCAATTCATAACATTTGGTCATTTGAAATTTTCAAAAATCATTTCATGTCATTTGGTCATTTGAAATTGCTTCAAATCATTTCATGTCATGGTCATTTGATCAATTGATATTTGTGTCAATTCTCACTTCATATCATTTAAAAAAGACCAAATGATATCAATTGATAGCATTTGATATCATTTGCAAATGACCAAATGATATTTTTACTAGGGATACGCTATGGGGTGCTCTTTGCCATTAAATTTCTGCGATAAAACTGCTCCTGAAGCATGGGAACTTGCATTAGTTGCTACTATGAATGGTTGATCAAAATCTGGGCTTTTTAATATGGGTGCAGATATCCTAAGTTGTTTTAAATTTTGGAATGCATTTTCTACTTCAGGACTCCAATCAAATTTTACATCTTTTCTAGTGAGATTAGTTAAGGGTCGGGCAATTGCACTAAGGACTTGACATGATGTTTATAATAATTTGCCAATCCGAGAAATGATTGTACTCCCTTAACCGTTTTTGGGCATGCAAAATTTTGAACAGCTAATATTTTGTCCAGATCAAGAGCTATGCCCTGTTCAGATACAAGGTGTCATAAGAATGTAACTTCTGTATTCAAAAATTGGCATTTCCGTGGTTTCAATTGACTTCTCTCGATCATTCGAATAATGCCTTAAGACTCATCAAATGTTCTTCAAATGTCTCATTAAATGCCAAAAAATCGTCCAAAGATACTACTATGTGATCTGTAAGCCCTCTAAGATAAAATTAGCCGTTCTCTACCAAAATGCTGATGAAGTATTTAATCCTGAAAAAAAAATCCAGAAGGATACTGAAAAATTTTGATTTTCCTAATTGCATCAATGTTTCTGTTATGTTTGATAGTGGAAAAATGTCTGTTGTTATTCACTTTTCTGTAATCGACCACAAACCTATTTGTACCATCTTTTCCTAACAAGGAGTGCTGATGCTATCCAAGGGGTTGAACTTCTTTCTATTACATCATGCTCTAATAATGTATTAACCATATCTCTCATGATATCTTGCTATGAGTAAGGTATTCTAAATACTGCCTGTGTCAATCTTATGACCTTGCAATTTATAACAGTCTATGTCATAATCATGCCAAGAAAATGTATCTGCATAAGTACTTGTATATAACAATTTTTCTAAAGCTTCCCTTTTTTTCTCCCGTCAGATGATCCAAATGAAATAATTTTATAAATTCCTCCTTACTAATTTTGTGTTCTATACCTTCCTCCGCTACATTATTTGACTCAACCCATTCCTCCTCTGCTTCATACAATTCCCCGATGATTTTTCCTTTATTTAGTATTATACTCTCTCCAGAATAATTCATTAAAGGAATAGGAATAGTATTGGAATTAGAAATTTGGACCAAAATTTAGCTCCTATTAAACCTGGTTCACTAATGTCCCTTGGCTCCAACACTACAATTTGACTTTTATAAGATTTGTTTATCAAATTTCCATCAAACATAATTTCAGAATGAGCTGGAAGCATTACTTGCTTTTCATAATGCACTGGAATGGCCTCAATGTATTCTCTAATATTTGCAATCTCATTAATTCTATTATTTTCTCTAACCCCAGAATTATCAAATGGAATTTTGCTTACCTTGTCATATAGTATACTTATTAAAATCTATAATAAATCCAAATTTTTGCATAGTGTCACGTCCCATGATGGCATCATAATTAATATTTTGTTTTTGATCCCAAATATAGCATTTTAATAAATAATGTCTATCACTAAAATTTGATCAAATAAGTTCCTTTCGAATAAAAATTGTGTCCTGTTATGCTAATTAAACTAATGGCTGATTCATTCACCTCAGACACATCATAATCCATGGCCATTAATTTTTCTAACATGGTCTCGCTCAATAAATTGACCTTAGCTCCGCTATCTATGAGAAATTTTATTCTTAATGACCTGGCATACCTGTTATCAATACTTCATTTGCATTTGTAGATACAGTAGCAGGTACACGAGTTGTTTGTTTATTTTCTGGCCTTCCTCCCTCTCCCCTTGGAAGAGAAGAACCTTGCAGGATTTTTGCCTGCATGCCTTATTCATGCCCATTGATTCCTTAATCGGTTGTTTTCCGCTTAAATAGATGGTCCTTGCCCTGATTTGTATTTTATACAACAATTCTGCTGAATATGACCTCTCTTTTTACAGTACCAACATAATATTCTTTTTCGTTTTCTACGTTTACAAAATTTAATAATATGCCCAATTTGTTTACAAAAGTAACACCTTTATGTTTTATATCTATTGTATCCTGCCTTAGTGACCTCCTCTCTTTTTAAATCTAGCAGCTCCTCCTCTCCTTGATCAATGAGAGTTTGAGTATTCACTTCCTCCATCCTAGTACCTAATACATGAATTGCACACCTTTTCTTAGATAATTTTCTTTCTGTCTCTTCTGCCTCCTTTGCATGCTCTACAGTTTGAAATTTTTTGGCCTTCTAAATAGTACAAGTTCTTGCAATGCAGCTAATAAACCATCAATGAATTTCTTTTTAACCTGTTCCTCCATATTTTCTAGTGCAAAGGTTTTCCGAATTTGAGCCTCTGCACCATTCCCTTCCACTGGAATTTTTAATTTTTTACCGAGAGCTCTAACCCTTGTAGCAAATTCACTAACCATCTCATTATCATTTTGGCAACATTCCCTAAATAATATTTCAATTTCACTCTTAATAACTTTGTTAAATTGCTTTGTCATCACCTGTTTAAAATTTTCATATTCAACATCATTTTCCATAGCCTTATCTTCTCTGCAGAAAAACAAGGCTGGCCATGTTAATTTAATTTTTGCCATGATTAATTTTATATTTGGATCCCAATTCATGATTATCATCTAATTTATGGAAAAATGCAATTGGATCTGTAGACCCATCATAATCAGCAATTTCATTCACCAAAGCAAACGAAACATATAAGGGAGCTGGGCCTGGAACCACTGTGCTGAGTCAATGGTGGGGGTAAAGCTGTTCCTGGTGCTCTAATCTGATCCTGATTCATTTTAAATTTCAACCAATGACACACAAGGATACCATATAGATATTTTAATATGATGAATATGCATTTTGGCAGCCACACTGCCTACTTCAACATCTAAAGGGGAAAGCTAGGATCAGAGTAGGTAAGCTAATCTGATGGAGAGTGAGTACATTACAGAGCTTATATAGAGGACAATAGCCAATTAGCTTTCCTCGACTAGCAAACGGACAACTTTTGTTGGCAACTCGGCTCCTATGCCACCTATCTGCACGCACGTTGGACGGTTTCCTGGGAGCACGCAGCCCGTTCATCGTTTCAATTTTGGCGCCTGTATGTCCGTTAGTTTCGGAGGTGGGTGCGCAAAGTTTTTATCTATCAGTCTTAATAACAATCTCCTAAGTAACCACCATATTGTATTTAAAAAAAATGTTTCACTTAGCACTACTTAAATCTCTTAAATTAATATCCATATTAAAATACAATTGACTTTTAATCCAGAGAAATTCAATCAAATTTTCGAATTTTTTAATGATTGTTAATAAAAAAATGGTACCTCAAGAAACCAATTATTAATCTTTCTATTTAACTAATTACACTTGCATAATCTCTTGTTCAATTTTTATACAAAGAATGCCCAAATATCCTCTTAGAAAACTAAACAACCTGGTCCCTTAATAATTTAGGGAGCATCCTGTTCATTTTTATGTAAGGTACATTCAAATATTCTGTTCAACAAACTTGTACCCCTTAAAAAACTATCATATTCCATGATACTGTATCGCTTACAAAACTTTCCTGTTCAGTTCCATAACGAATATCTTGAATGCTTAAACATCCTCTCCGGCTGCTCCACTTTTATGTAAGGGTTTTGTAGGGTCGAAAAATATCGAATAGTTAATTTAGAATTTGAAATGAGGTTCTAAAGTGATAAAATACTAATTATGAATAATTTAGATTAAAGTAGGTTGACCCTCTTACATAACACTAAACATCCAACATAAGTCTGGCCAGTAGAAGCAAACTGGTGTAATTAAATACAACGTCAAGAAACCCATTTGGTGCGCTACAGTAGCTGCCATCAAGCGGCAAAAATTGCAAACACTGATGTAGCAAAACACTGGTTTTAACCATTAAACAACTAAAAGTGAAGGTTCAACTGAAGTGCAATTTTTGAAAGTGAAGAAATGGGCAACATTTTTTTGTCCCAAAGCAGTGAGGAGACGGAAAAACTTTTTAAAGTCAGGTCATGTACAGTGAGGTGCATAAAGGTTTTTACCTAGGTCAAAATTGTTTGGCTTCCTTTCAATACTTCAATCCAATGAGATAACTTTTTCCAGGTGCCTAGTCAAACACACTTACTATGGAACGATTCCATTAAGTTTTTTCTTAGCATCGTTTTTTTTCTTAGGCAAGTATTACGTCATGTGCTCAACTATGTTGACAAAAAGATTATTTTGGCTGCTCTGATGACAATTTCAGCACTCGTCTCTTTCGTTTTCTTTGATTTGATATATGTTGTTCTCCACTTCGGCGATTGTCTTTATCAGGTTCTAGCTCTTCCATTTTTGTTTGACACAATAATTTGGGCCTTTGTTTAGTAATGTTTCTTCTTCTTTTGTTAGTTTTATATCTGTCAAATTTACTATTGATTGATGGAAATTTGTTATTTTTTTGTTTTGGCTGTTCGTTATCTACTTCAGTTTTCTTTCTTAAATTATTTAACTTCTTATTTATTTTGGTTTCCTTTTTATTTTGGTTGAAAATTTATTTATATTTATGTTAAACAAATATTATCCACAAGAAATTTTAAATAATATGAAAATTGACAGCAATTTATTTTTCAACCACTTATTAAAAGAAGAGAAAATACAAGAATTTTTAAGCAAAAACAAAAGATTCTCTTAGAATTATATAATTAAAACTTAATAAAAGACAATACCATATACAGGGTGATTCTAAAAGGTCGTGCCAAAATGAAAGGGCAGGTAGAGGGTGAAATTCTGAACAAAAAAATCTATTCGCGTTTTTTGTCTGAGGCTCCGTTAAAAAGTTATAGCGCTTTAAAGTTCGGTATTGGTAAGGAATATCGGTATTGGTATCGGCCAGGGTGATTCTAAAAGCTCGTGCCAAAATGAAAATACAGGTAGAGGGTGAAATTCTGAGCAAAAAAGTCTAGTCGCGTTTTTTTCGATCTGAGGCTGCGTTAAATAGTTAGAGCGCTTTAAAGATAGATTTCAGCATCTGTACCAAGAGAGATTTCCGGAAGTGACGTCACCCTCTACCTGCCTTTTCATTTTGGCACGGCATTTTAAAATCACCCTGTATACTAATAAAAATTAAGAAAATATTTAGCTAAAAACTATAATTGAATCTCAAAAGAAACCAATGTAACTGGAAAAACATTAACAATGTAACCAATATTGTTCAAAATTTATAATACTTATATTGTAAGAAATTTAAAAATCTTTTGTAAAGAATCTGAAGATGTCCGAAAGTCGACTATTTCCAAGTGAATAAAACTTTGTGTTGTAAAATGGACATTTATGAATAATTGGATGAAAAAATTTTAATCTATTTATGGCGTTCTTTACATACACTGTTTCAAACTTAAACAAAATCAAACACGCGATAATGAACAAAAAAATGTCTATCCATATCAGATTCGAACTCAGCTATTCGAAAAAGTAGGCAGAGACTTTAACGATACTGCTGTCAGCCGCTTTCGCTTATTACTGTTAGGAGGGATCACGCAACGAGCAATCCCAAGCGTATGCCTGCTACCCCATTTTCATTCAGAAGGGACAGGTCCATCCTAATCTGCCTTGATTCTCAGTACAAGTACCTGATTTTGCAACCGATCAATATCTAGAAAGCTCAGCCCCTACAGAGCAGGTAAAAACCTTTTTGCACCCGACTGTAGATAATGACACAATTTTTCCCTGATGTTTGCCACAGATGAAGGTAAATCAGGGGAGCTACATTATAAAAAAATTTCTAAATAAATCTGAACCAATATTTAACAAGTGAAAAATAATGCATATACAAATTAATAATTAAATTGAAGACCTTAGTGCAAAATGAGCATAAGTCCAATTTTTAATAAATTGCAAAAAACCTATTCAGGGAGCACGAGGACTTGTAAACGTCATGCCTAACACTTGAAAACAGTAGAAAGAAAGTGTTATGTCCCATTAGAAGTCTATCTTGAATAAGCTACGATGGCAATTCTAAGTGCAAATTGTGCATAAGTCCCATCCACCAATAAGCATCGACTACTGAAACACGTGATGAACGGCTGCTTCCGATGGAGAGGGTGCACAGATTGATGCAAATAAAGGGAAGAAACGCTTAAAGAGAGAAACGTGTTGGAAGAGGAATACTAAGAAAACTAATAAACAATTTAGTAAGTAGTCTAGATAGTTATTTAGAATATTAAAAACATAAATGGCGATAGATGATGTCAGTGGTGAGAATCAAGAAAGTAATGTAACAACGGGATTGCTGTACAAACAATAATATTTCACAATAAACATTTTCTACGCTTATCTATTTAATTAACGAATCTTGTATTATATGAACCGGGTCGTCCGAACAGACGAAATTTTCGGAACCGGTGCGAATCGGCTGAATCTCTCCCATGGATGGCGTGTACAACGATTAGCTTTTGACGACTTTCTCCCTCATGTTTTTTAGTGAGATTAATATCGAGTTTAATATTATGTGTTAGGTATATAGTATTTTCTAAAAGTTTTATTACGGCTAATATATAATATAAGTATTATGATACTGTAGTTTTTTTTATAATAATGGAAAGTGTATAATGGTTGTGTAATTTATTTTATCCTATGCAGCCAGGATACTCAGATAGGATCGTTGGTTTTACTATTTTCATAATATGGTAGGATCCAGTAGTTTTCATGACATGTTACTTTAGCATAAAGCTATATTAAGTGTTACTTTTAGACATGATTTCTAACGGCATTATTACTAGCTTAATATTATTTCCTTTACAGAAGCGTTACGTGAAGGCCCGAGGAAAATTCCTTTTTGTAGATGCCATTGCATAGAGAAGATTACCAAAGAAGAATCAGAAAATTTGCACAGGTCATTTCATTCCCTCTCTACGCCATCGCTCCAAAACACTTACTTGCGTGGATGTACTCAGCCTGTTCCTGCAGCTCGGTCTAGACCAAGGAACACTTCACCTACTCGTAGATACAACAGAAAAGTTTTCAAGTATGTTGTGAGTCCTGGTGGACGTACTGTTCAGTTGTGCAGGTCTGCGTTTTTAGCAGTCCTAAACATAAAGGCTTCCCGGCTCAGACGTAAAGTGACATCTTTAGGATGCTCCAAATCTGTAGAAGACCAAAGAGGACGTCATGATAACAGAGCAAACCGAACACCTGAGACGACTCTCAACACGGTGCGTGAATTTTTATCTAATTATCCAAGTCGAGAGAGTCATTATTCAAGACAGAAGCAGAAGGTTAGAAAATATTTAGGGTCTCATCTATCTGTTCTCGCTCTGCATCAACAGTATAGTGAAAAATATCCTGAGCACAAAATTTCAAATAGCCTTTTTTGAAGAGTGTTTAACACCGAGTTCAACCTCAGCTTCGGCAGTCCAAGATCGGATCTTTGTGAAATGTGTGAGAAATTTGGAGTAGAAAAGAAAATAACACTGTTGTCCGGAGATAAAGCCAAAATGAAAAATGTTCAGATTCAACATGACCTGCACTTAAGGAAAGCACAAGTTTTTCATGATGAGATAAAAAGATTTGAAATTGAAAAACCTGAGGAATATTTGGTCATTTGCATGGATTATGAAAAGAATCTTCCTATTCCAGTGACAAACGCAGCGGGTGAATACTATCACAGACAGTTGTGGATTCATAATTTTGGCATTATTGATTTGATTACTCAACAAACTTACTGCTACCTGTATGCAGAAAATATGGGGGGAAAAGGACCTAACGAGGTAATAACTTGTCTGAATAACTTCATACTAAAAAACAGGAATGAGACGCATAAACATCTCGCTATATTTGCTGACAACTGCTACAGCCAAAACAAAAACAGATACCTATATGGTTATCTGGACAATATTGCTGCAAAAGGAATGTTCCAGTCGATTACAATAAACTATCCCATTCCAGGGCATTCTATGATGCCCATTGATCGATCCTTTGCAGTAATAGAAAAAAAGAAAAGGAAGCTTGAAAAAATTTCTACACCTGATGAATGGATCAGTCTGATCAAAGCCTGTAACAAGAAACGACCCTATCATGTTACTTTTTTGAATGTTCCTCTCTGGGCCAACTTGGAAGCTCGAGATGAGGATATCATCATTTCTATTCAAGACTGGAAGGCAGCTTTGGGGCCAAAAATAAAAACAGTTCCAGTTGCAAAAGTCAAGACTGTTATCTTCAATACAAACAGTCAGATACAAACTAGAGAAACGATGACAGGCTCATTCAACTCTGTTGTTCTGTGGAAGCAAGGCATATCAAGGAGGTCCAACATAATAACAAAGCCGGCCTATAATGGTGGCTTGCTACCCATTAAGCAAGCAAAGCTTATTGACATCAAATACCTCCTCCAGTTTGTAGAGGACACCGTAAGAACCTGTCAATTCAACGAAAACCTGAAAGGCGATGTCAAGAAAGATGAACCAACAGAGGACTGGGAATGAACATAGCATGCTTGAACACATTTTTAGTGTCTACTTAAGTTTAATGATCAATAATTGCTCATTAAAGTGGGTTACAAAGTATATATTAACCAAAATATTACAAAATAATAATTATTCTGTAATATTTTGGTTCGTATATAATTTGTAACACGTTTTATTTCTTGACTTGTGAACTTTTTCAACAATTTTCTTAAAAAATACTTAAGTCCAAGTGCTTACTTTTTAAAATATTGTATAAAATAATAAGGTTAAATAAAGTATTCTACCGGTTTTATATTCTTAAAAGAATATACTTTTATTTCATATATCTATCTAAAATTTAAATACGCTAGTAATATTTAAGGCACGTAATGAAATTCTCAAACTCAATTTTCTCAAAATAAGAAAATATGGACATATAACCTTTTTGCACTAAGGTCTTCAATTATTTACATTTCAAATTGATAAACACACATTTAAATTTTGTAAATCATGTAAAATTTCTGTGTGCAGTTCACTTAAAATTTATTCAAATTCAATTTGAGTATAGTTTTGTAATCTTCATTTAAATTGATGTCGTTTTGCTTTTTCTTTCATTGATCAAAATCGCGATTTATCCCGTTTTCTCAATATTTTCTTGAATATCATTAAAGAAACAGGCGAGGGGTTCTTGTTTTAGCACAGTCGTTTTTTTGCCTCCGATTTTTAAGAGGTCCAAATCTGAGACACTTAGCTCAGAAAGAAAGTAAGATAATTGTTCACCCCATTGTTGAAGCAAGCAAGTAGCATTGGAGAGTAAGCTGGAGGAGGATGAATGCACACAACTGAGTATTGGCTATTTCTTTTCCTTTGCTATATCATTTTATTTTCCTATCTTAGATAACGGGAGGGGTGGAGAGAATAGATGCTGATCAGAGGGGAGGGTCAAGAGAGAGTGAGCTCTCCACAGAAGAGAAGCGGCAGATGTAAAAGTGTATTTGATAATCCATGTATTCTTTATTCATTAATGAAAAACACCTGTGAACAGTAGATAGCATATACGAGTAATATGGACATCCCACCACACAAGAGTAATTCCCTCCACATCGTTTCCCTGCCATTTTTTATCTTTTTTTGTATAGGCCTGCCCAATTCGCGCTGAGGAGGCTGGCATCGGTACACTTCCAGTTGTTTTTCATTCCATCACCAGATTGCGCCACCAGTATAAAGAACTACACTGCCTTGAAGCATATAAACAATTAAACATCACAAGTTTGCATGTAACATTAACAACAGCATATTTATTAACAATGTAAAGGAAACAATTAACACTTAAAATGGTGTAAATAAGTGTATTAAAGAATTAAAGAGATAATGCTTTCTATTTTGGTACATGAATTAAATTTAGTATGAAAGAATGATAATATCTAAAGGTATAATAAATTTTAATTAATTCTCTTCAATACAACTGAAATTTCAATATTTCTCTATTATCCAAATAATTAGTTGTATAACAAAATGATTATTATAATAACTTTTAAAGTCAACATTCAGTTCAATTATTCAATTTAATCAGGTAACCAGTTCTGAATTTATAGCAATTCTTCCTAAGTACCTAAAACTTTTTTTATATAGCTATTTTTATATTAAAATTCTATTAAAAGATTCTCAACAACCTTAATGAATCACATAATATAAATTTCTACATAGAAAATGTATCTTACTGTTCTGGTGACAAATTAAAAAGGACAATTTAGATTCTTGTCTAATTTAATTCAACAAGTTATCACATAAATCAGATTCTAACAATATCCTAAGGTAAATATTTCTTCATAAGGTGGTAGAAGATTTTCTATCATTAATATGTCAAATTAATCTTCCAAATAAAATTAGATGTAAATAAATGTTTCCAAGTGTACATAAAATTTATATGCAATCAGTGTAACAATCATTCTAATGAAACAATTGTGTGTAGTAAACAAATGTGTGCAATTATGAATGAAACAAATGTAGTAATTTCGAATTTGAAAATAGCCAAAATTTAGGGAGAAATCTTTTCTAAATAATGCAAAAAAAATTTTTTTAATATCTCTATTTTTTTAACGCTTTTTTATTTAACTCAATGTGCAATATTTTTACTTTTTTTTTAAAAGATATACGTAATTTGTTGTTAAATGGGCCACACCTGCATGACAATAGCTAAAAAATCGCATAATAGGATTTTAATCTCTTTCTTTGATAAAGCAATGACGTGGCCTTATCTAACTTCCTTGTAGGGTGATAGGGGACAATCTCTAATGACGTCATCAAGAAAAGATCTCCATAGTAATGGTTTTAATTTTTGTGAAATAACTTATGAATAAAATATAATTTACGAAAAAAAAATTTAAAACATAAATAAAAGGAATCATTTTAATATAATTCAATCAGTAAATGGTTCAACTGTGCCCTGGAAATTTTTAATAAATTCGTAATTTTAGATGTTGCTAAGTTTCTCCATTCCAGATACACAAGCTTTCTAAAATTTCGAATATTATTGATTATTAATAAATTTGGGGTATATAATTTATTTGCAACTAATTATGAAGCTTTCAAGAATTCAATAAATGCAGTTTGAAGTTTTTATCGATAATACATAATTTCTTATAAGCATTTTTTATAGTAATGCTTTCACTCCCCCTCCCTTTGACAACACCTGTGGAAAATCATTTTTTTATCTTATTTTATCATTTAATTTTAAAATTTGAAGGGATATACTAGTAGTAAAGTGCATCTGAAGAAAAATAAAAAAATGAGCAATTTACCTGTAATAGAATTTCAGTTATATATATTTAAATTTTGTAATGTGTTATATGGCCACTGACATAGTTATTACTGGCCTGATTAGGCCACGTTCGGAAAAGGTTAAAGGAGGGGTCTGGGGGATGCAGCCTGCTAAATAAAAAATTCATTTAGATCGGTCGCATTCAATCATCGCGGATAGTGAACATTAATAAGAACTTCCTCTTTACACTCACCCATCTCTCTGTCATTTTCATTTTTGTCATCATGCGTCTGAGCACACCCTAGACAGAATATTGAGAATGTTTAAGAACATAAACGATGGGGGAAAACGTTTGCCAACCACCACAGAAAATGGATCCCTCTATGTCTGGTCCGTTTTGGTGTGAAGGTTCTGGAGCACCCAGCTTACAGTCCGGATTTAGCGCCCTCGGACTACCACCTCTTTTGTCCCATGAAAAGATTTCCGGGTGGTCAAAGTTAAAATTTGTTACCTCACAATTGTTAAAATTTAGACCTACCTCATCCATACTGTAATAATGTTAACTTTGCGGTTCACAGCCTTAGTGGTTTTAATAAATTTGTGAAATGTGAACAAATGATAAATAGTTATTTACTGAAGTGGCCTTAGAGGGGGTGGAGTCCTTCCTACTATTACACTGCTTCAATGCCCAATTACATTCTTCCTCTCTCCATTTTCTAAGGAATTTTTGAGCATTTGAATAGACAACAACTGTACAGTACGAACTGATGCTGAATTAAAAGTCAAATAGTAAAGCGAATACAAAGAAGAACCAATCCAAGGCACTACAAAGGCACTGAGCTATGGCATGGTCTTCATTCATCCATCGCTGTGGGCATGTTATAATGGCGGACGCACAGTGAGACATCTGGCGGATTCAGATGAAAACATCAGACTTGCAAAAGGTGAATTTGCGAATTCTGTAAACCCAAGGAACAGCCATAGGTTTTGCTTTGCAACATCACAAATATGAACATTTATTATACATACTCTGGCCCTCAAATGCTTTTCTATGGGACATGAAAGTGAGATGCTCTAGAGAGACATCTTTGTGATACAGCATCTGCTTGAGCTGAGAAATGGAAGCTAAGAGCAAGGTGAAATCAAAAACATTGGTTTTTGGAACTTTGGAAGCCGGTTTTGAAGCAATTAATTAATTTTTTTTGAAAAAATTTTTGGAAATGTGTTATGTGGATTATAAACTTTTAGAATCTTAAAGTGTTTTAGGTGGGAATTGCCCTTTAAGGGAATTCCCTCGCACCTTTGGCTTAAAAGAAATTAAGGTTTTTTCCTTCTTGCTAGACCAAACGTTTGAGTACATGGGGGCTCTACCCAAAATGGAATCCCTTAAACCTTCTAAAATGAATTCAATTTTGTGAAGAATTTGCGAAGAATTCACTCTCTGGCATACCGCTAAAAAGTAGGCCTAAAGTTTACTAGCATCATGGTTGCTTTAACGGGGATTCACCCCTTTCAAAACAACATGACAATTGATGGATTTTGCAACCACATTTTATGTTATAGATTTTTAGCTCCTCATTCCATTGGTATTGCCCGCCAGGCAGATATGAGAACGTTCAAGGTACAGTAATAAAATGCTCAAATGGCTGATTTGGGAGCAGTTGAAAAACTCAAATTCACAAATTCTTTCAGAATTCAAGGGCAATGAAAGGCATGTCAGACCTTAATTTTTATATGGGATTGATCACACCTGAAAGATTGTGTTTGTAATTTCCAAGTGATTATCACTCGTGTCCAAAATGCACAATCACAAAGGTCCCTACTGCTGAAAATTTTCAATGCATGGAGAGAGACTTGCATTTCTGAAAAATGAGCCTCCTGATTACAGTTTCAAAGTAATATGGGAATGAGAGTTTGATGCAGAGTTGAAACGTGGCCCACTTCTGTAAAAACTTTCAAATTGAACAGATGCCTGTTATTGCACTATGTGATGCATTCTATGAAAGATGCACTGAAAATTTTTCAGCAGATTTAGGGCGGAATCACTAGCACACCACTCGAAAGAGTGACAAACTACACTCGATCAAGGGCTGAAGGTCAAGGGCTACTCGAAAAACCCAGATTCCAATCAGTAACGCATTTACCGCCTTCCCTCTGTCGAGTGTTGCTTGATGCTTTCTTTGAAGAAACCAGTCATGGGTTTGAGGATATTTTTAACGAAAGTGACGAAATTTTCGCATGGAAAGCGTCACGTTGCTAGGCAACAACAATGGAGGACATAGGTCAATGAAACAAGGAGTGAAGTAGAAAAGAAAATCTTTGTTTAGTGTTGCCTACACAAATATAGCTTATTTAACAAAAAATGTTTGCCTTAAATAAATTATTAAATAGTTAAATATATTTTACCATTTTACATTTCTTAAATATTCATTTTAGGTTAATTAAGGGAATTAATAGTTCATAAGCTTAATAAAATAAACGAGAAAATTTTTTAAATACTGTTTCATATCAATTTATTTATTTAATTTATTTATTTATTTACTTTAATTTTATTTATTTAATTTAATTTATTGATTGTAATCCAATATTTTCGTATAAAATAGTAATAATTTTTAATAGCATAAATGTTAGAACGCACATATAATTTAAAAATATATATGCATGTTTATAAAATAATAAAGGCATACATAATAAATTTCGCCACAGCAGTTTTTCTGCCCTCCCCCCACCTCTATTCGTTTGAACTCCTCCTGTATGGAGCCCATTTCAAAATGAACGTTTTTAATAAGTTTTTAATACGACAGTATCTCGCAACAAGATATAATGATACCTTTCAATTAAAGGCATTCTATAACTTGTTCGTTTTTCGCGCTGAAGTAAAAACAATGCAATGGCATGACATTTTTACTACAAAGCGATGAAATGGCTGCCATGCTGTTTCACTAGATCAGCGAGGTGGAGTGGAGAATTCGCTCCTCAAGTGGCCAAAAATGGTCACTTGAAATTTGGAGTGGCAAACTCTCTTCACACTCCAGTATAACGCGTAACTGATGAGATGAGGGCAGATCTTCCCTTGAATGCGGTCGCTGGAGTAGGAAACCTTACTCGACTCGACTCTTACAGCGCCTAGTGATTCGGCCCTTAACTAAAGCCACAGAAACAAAGTATCTCTCCTATCTCAATTTCACATCGTTTTACCCATACATGAACAAGTATAGAATCTACCCTAAAGGTCGGTCTGTAATCATTACAACAGATTGTGATCTTGTCCTGAATGCTTATTTGTGGAACTATCTTGCCTCCTTGGGCGATTTATCCCCGTTCTAACATATAGATGTGACAGGCGATTACTTTTCCCTGTATGTTGGACCTCTGAATTTACATACATACGATGAGGAAGATGCATTAATGGCTGCTTAGTATACACACGAGTTTTATCAGGTACACAGTTGTTGAAAGGTGTGGCACTATAAGGACCAGTTAACCTATGGTTAAGGTCACAGGTGAGAAACATTTCAATAGCAAATATACAGGGTGTTTCATAATTGGTGTCCCATCTTTAGGTCCAAATAACGGCTCAAGGGGAACAGGTGAGGGGAAAATGAATATTGATTATTTGATTTTGATGTCCACTAATCTATCTATATATATAAAGAAGGATGTTTGTGGGTGGGTGGGTGGGTCTGTTTGTCTGTATGTTTTTTATACAAATCTACAGTTTTATTCCGATCTTGATAAAATTTCGCATACATGACCTTCAAAGCATGAGGAAGGTCACTGTCTACCTCAGATTTCGGAAAAATAATAAATATCGATAAAAAATCGATATTCATGGTTATAGCAAGGCATATTAATGAGATATATCTCATGACCAACAATGCAAGGCCAAGTTTGTACAACAACAGGTATCAACAATGGTATCAGCACGCAATTCACAAACACACTGCATGAACCAACAATATATATCTCATGACCAATAATGCAAGGCAAAGTTTGTGCAACAATAGGCCCATTGTGTTCGCATCAACAATGGTATCAACGCGCAATTCACCAATAACAATGAGCACAGAATGATGATGTAATGTTAAAGCAATCTTTCCAAGAATTATAACAATGAACATAAAATGATGATGTAATATGGATAAGTTTCAATTTGTAACAATGCATAGAATTCCTGTTAATCAGGCTTTTCTTAGAAAAGAGAGTTCTTAGTACTTAACAATTTCTTGATAATCTTTAAAAATGATCAGTAACTGGAGATAATGGACAGTTAGCAGACTATTGAGAAAGAGTGGAAAGACGACAGAGGAAGCACTCCTTTAGCTCCGTGATGTATTGAGCAAATGGAAAGCAAGTAAATAGAAGAATCGGCGACTGCTAGACTGCACAAAGTGATGAATGGCCAAGTTTTGCTTCAACTCATCGAGAGAAGAAGAAAATTGCAACAACACTAAGTATACATCTGAGGTAAGATTACGTGAGTAAGAAATTATTTAGACTAGCAGTGGCATCCTTGGAAAGGTCCAGCACCATTGTGAGCCTTTAAAAAGATTTTTTTCGAAATTTTCATTAAGAATTTTTACTGTATTAATTCTAAGCATTTTCATGTGTTTATTTTTAAGATATTGCAAAATTTAATTTAATTTTTTGAGATTGTTCTGTTTACATCCAAGTGTAATTATCCCGGGCAACGCCGGGTACCTTTGCTAGTTCCGAATAAGAACATTTCGCGTCCCTGGGGATAAAGGGGTAAATTTTGAAAATTTTAATTTTGTAGGGGTTGGGGGTTAATTTAGAAAGTTGTAGAGCATCATGTAAAATGTTGGTTTAGCAAAAAACCCAGTGAAAAAATCTCATCCCCTGCTCAGAGTTTCATCCTCTACATATCCTTAAATTTGTGAAACGTCGTCCATTTATACCCTGTAGAGAAACTTATTGTAGCTGGGGTTAAAAACTACTGCCTGTACTTCTAGAACAGCACTAGAGAACCTTAAATGTAATGGTATAATGCTAAAAAGAAGTGAAAAGAAAATTTTTAACCTTAGACACAATTGAAGATCCTGTTAAAGGCAACAGAGTATGGTGCCACCTCTCCATGTCCCCGCGCAACAAAATCCTGCAACGACATTCAATAAGCCAACCACCCAATCTTACCATTGCACGAATGAGAAGCATTTTGCAAGAGAAGAGGGCTGTCAATTAGCTACCTTGTGGGTACATTAAGCAATTTTAAATTTAAATATTCAAAATTCCGAATGGATGCATATATGCACCAGAGATCGAATTTTTTAGAGACTTAAATACTGTATAAGAATTTTTATTTATCAAACGATTGGGTATGTAGAATAACAACTTTTTTCTTTCAATAAAGCAGACTCTTTTCTTTATAAATGTCATATATGAATCACCTAACTTGCATTAATAAATCTATTTATATATAATTAAAAATACAGTGCTTGCTGTAATGGCAGACAAGTGAGTGATCTAACATGTGACTCTGAATCTGTTAGAAATAAAATATAGTTGCATTCAACTGCCCGTAAACCTTTTCAAAATCTATTAGAATACCTTTATGATAACTTCTGTAAAAAGCATTATTACGTAAAAAAAGAAAGTTTTTATATTTCCTACCAAAAATCCTCCAATCTAAATCCAAAGCTTCTTTCTTTCCACTCAACAGGAAGTTCAAACTTTGGCGCTTGTTTTAAAAGCTATTATTATGGCTGGGTATAGATATGTAATTTTTATTTTGAACAATAGACATTTGTCTATATTTTCTTCAATAAATAAATATATTCTACAAATATACATGTCCAAAAAAAAGACAAATTCGGTAGACAGTTTAAACTCTGACATCATATTTACGTCAACTGTGGAGTGTCTTTGTTCATATCTCCCTGCTCTTTCTGGAAATCTTCATTCCTTATAGTAACATAAATGGACATGTTACTATAAGAAAATGGTTTCAAAGCTCGATGAGTAATACTCCTGGCATCCGTATACAAGCCAAGGCAGCACATTGAATTTAGTTTCTGGATCAAATTCTGGAAACTTTGATTCTTTTCTGTATTACAAACACATTTTTTTCTACATTTGTCATAATAAATTTGGTGTTTGATTTATTTGGCTATCCCATTCTCACATTTTTTCATAAATTTTTCGCTTTTCATTGTTTCCAGATTCAAAGTTTATAAAGATTATATATTACAATATTTTTTATTAAATAGTTATAAAATAAAAATAAAAAATAAATAATAATTGGCAAAATAATTAATAAATAATAAATAAAATCAAAATAAAACTAAAAATAAAAAATAAAATAAAAAGCTGACGTTTCGGATAGAGCCTATCCTTTATCAAAGCAAAAAGGATAATTCTCTAAAGGCAATTAGAATATCAGAAAATTATCCTGAAGTTATGAAAAGAGTACTAAAGGACATCGTTATATATAGTTGGCATAGGGATCAGTAAGACAGTATTGGCTGAAAAACTAGAAGAGTACCAATGGGAGGACTGGAGATGAATTTGAAGACGTGTTGGGATAGGACAGGAAGGAGAACAAATAAGAGATAATAAGAGGGCAGCGAAGAAAATGTAATAGGATATCACATACAAAATTAAAATTATAAAAAAGTTTAGGGATGATAGGGTTTCTAGTAAAACAATTTCGTAAAATTCCCTGAATTTTCCTTGATTTTTCATGATCATAAAAGCCAAAAAAGGGGGTTATCCTGAAAAAATATTATTGACATTGTTCAAATTTTTCAGATTTGATGATTCCCTGACTGTTCCCAGTTATAAAATTTTTTGACAATTCCTGGTCGCTAGTCACCCTGTAAAATAGTAACGCATGAAAAAAGGTCACTAAAATAAAAGAGTACAGAAAGCCTGCGAAAAAAGGAGTACAGTGACAGATACAAAATGAACATAGAAGTAGAAAAATATGAAAGAACATTAAAAAAGAAGAAATAACTGAGAAAAGAAAAAGGAAAAGAAAAGGGCCCAGAGAGCATACGACAAATTAGGGAATAGCTGAAGTTGAAGAGGAATAGGGGAAAGGTAATGAGGGAATAGTGTCTTTGCTAAGGTTAATGCCATCAGGGGTGAGAGAATTAAATTTCCAAATAAGAAAAGACTCGAATTGCTTTCTTTCTTTTTTGTTATGGAAGTTACTAGAAGAATAAAAAGGCTGATGGCCTGTAAAGAGCAGCCAGGGGAATTAAAGTGTTTAGCGACAGGAGTGTCAGCATTGCTAAGGATGTCGAACTTATATCCAGTGAATCTGGAGCATATGGTATTGCCCATCTCTCCAACATACTGTTTCTGGCATACTTTGCAATGTAACAGATAAATTAAGTTGTGAGAAGTGCAGGTCAGGTTCTGGTTAATCTTGAAAGTAAACGAGGAAGCACTACTGGAAATGGAGGTAGCAGGGTTAAGAAAATGGCAAACGCCACAACGCTTTGCATTGCAAGGACATCCCTTAGTGGAAGTGCGCGGTTTGGTAATAGCAGCATGGACCAGAATATCTTTAAAATTAAATGTCCGTTTAAAAGAAACTTTTGGTGGTTCTGGTAGAATGGAGTGGAGAAGAGGAGAGTTGTCAATAATATGTTGATGTTTCATTAAGACATTTTTAATACTATTGAGGGTTGGATGATAAGGAAGAACTAATGTAGGTGTTGTCATGGCTGGAGAAGGTGTAGGATTGTTGTTAGAAAGGGAATTACGATGTTTATAGATAGAAGCAGGTATGACAGATTTGGTGTAGCCTCCTGCTTTTAGGGAGTGGGTAAGGGCGTTAGCATGGAAGTCCTTGTCAGACTGACTAGTGCATATTCTATGGATGCGAGTTAACTGACCTAAAGGGATGTTATCCTTGCAATGGCGCGTATGGCAGCTGTCATAGTGTAAGTACTGGTGTTGGTCAGTGGGCTTCTTATAGAGATTAGTAGACAATTTATTGTTAGTGATAGAGATAGAGACATCCAAAAAAGAAACTGTCGTGATAGAATAATTGTGAGAAAACTTGATGGAGGGATGGATGGAGTTAGAATGGGTGATAAAAGAGTGAGTTTTCTTTGTGTGGACAGATCAGGAAAACATCATCAATGTATCGCAGCCAGACCAATGGCTTCAAGGGAGACATGGAAAGTAGTTTGGTTTCCACCTCCCCCATAAAAATGTTGGCATAGTTGGGAGCCATTTTAGAACCCATAGCAGTGCCAATGGACTGGATTTAATCCTCATTGTTAAAAGTGAAGAATTTGGAGGCGAGGATGATGCGAAGGAGAAGGCAGATGGTGTCAGTAGAACGAACTTGGAAAGATTATTAGCCTTGAGAATGTTGCAAACAGCTTTAATCCCATCATCATGAGGAATGTTAGTGTACAGGGAAGAGACATCAAGCATGCAGAGGAAGACGTTCTTGAAATCGTAGTTAGAGTCGTTAAGGTGCTGGATATGGGAGCGAAAATCGTTAGTGTCTTTAATATACAAAGAAAGACTGGATGTGGCGTATGTGATGGTCGACATAAGCAGATAGTGGCTCACAGAGGGTGTTGTTACAAAAGATGATCGGATGGCCGGGATTGCTAGGTTTATGAATCTTGGGAAGAAGGTAGAAACGACCAGGAGAACTGAATTTAGGAAGGAGTAAGAGGTGGGTTTTATTATCAATTTAGGAAGAGGATTCAAGCTTAGAGAGGGTATTTTGAAGTTTGGTGTTGAATGTGTTAGTAGGATCGGAGGTTAGTTTCTCGTAGAACATAATATCAGAGAGTCGTCTGTTAGCTTCGTTAATGTAGTCAGCGGAGTTCATGGCAACAATAGCGCCCCCTTTATCTGCGGGCTTAATTGTTATATCAGGGTTATTGGTAAGGCATGTGATACAAAGGAATTCGTTACTGGTGAGGTTAGGAAGAGGTTTTTTTAATATTTTTAGTGATGGAGAGGGTGTCATTTTGTATGGACTTGATGTAAACTTCAAGCTCAGGATTGATGTCATAAGGAGGGGTCCAGTCGCTGGGAATATGGAAGGTTGAGCTGGTAGCAGGAGTAGATTCGGAAGGGTTCATGCAAAAGTATAGACGGGATCTGAGGGCACGGCTGAAGTTATCGACAGAGGAAATGATATCAAAAATGTCAATAGCATTAGGAGTGGGACAGAAGGAAAGGCCTTTAGATACGGTTCTGATTTCGAGAGACAAAAGTTTAGTGGTCGAAAGATTAATAACCGTTGTTGTGCCAAGAGTAGAGGAGCTGGAGTTGGTGGAGGGAGGTGGATTGTTTTTAGACTGGGCGTTCAGAAAATAGGCGGATAACGGATTAGAGAGAAAATGGGATTTATTAGGGAAGGAAATACGGTCTCTCTGATATTTATTACATTATTTGGAATAGAGAAAATCAAGTTTTTTGCAAATGAAAGTATGAAGAGCATCAATATCCAGGGGATTAAGAGAGGGGAGAGAGTCGTTTTGGGTGATGGACTGAAAGAGACTTGTGCAAATGCTAGAGCAATGATTACTAAGGATAGGAAGATGCTATGGGTAGAGTCAGAAACAGTGGAATGAATTTGCGACAGAGTGGCAGAGGGTAAGGGACCTAATTGGATGCTGGGAGCAGAGACCAAACCTTTGGTGATTATGCCGAGAGTAAAGTAATGGGAAAAGGTGATTTTGTGAGCATGGTAGGTATAGAATTTGTCGCAAAGCTTTTGGAGCTGAAAAAAAGCAGGATGGTGGTTGGCTGTTAGTCATATGTTTTGTGTTGATCGTAGTGTTGTGGAGCTGCGAGTGTTATATGTGTGTGGTCTGGCGGAAGTGTCCGAGGTGGAAAGTGGGCGTGGAAGTGTGTCTGGCATTTGTGTAGTGTTCTGTAAATGTGTAGGTGTGAGATTTTGGTTATTAGGGGAGAGTGTTGGGGAAGAAGGGACATCCTGAATGGTGGGTGGGGTTGTGTCATTGGAAGTTATTGAGTAGATGGTGGGAGTACATGTACGTGTTCGCTGAAGGTGTGGAAGGAAGGAAGGTGAAGTTGTTGAGATCTAAATATGAACTGGTGAATCAGATGGTGAAGGGGTGTTGTCAGAGATGTTGTGTGGTGTATGATTGTCAGTGTCTTGTGTATTGTTGAAGTTAAGGTTGAGTTTGGAGAGAGAGGTTGACAATATCTAAGTATGTTGTGTGAAACCAGATCCAAACCCTTGTGTGATATATGTAGCCCATCACTGCAAATGTGACTAGGAGAGAGTGTACAGTGTTGTAAAAAGTGAAATCGTTTAGAGGTGCTGGATAGAATCTGTGCTAATTTATTGAAGTGCGAAATGTTTTTGTTAAGTTGTGAGGTGTTCTGTGAATGTAAGGGTCTGTGGAAATTTATGTAGCGTGGTAGGACTGAAGATGAAGGACTGATAATTTTATAATTTGGATGGAAATGGTAATTTTATTTCTCATCATTGTCATGTATGTAGATTCTTTTGTTTAGTATGACTAATTCTTTTTTACATCTGAAATCTTTAATAAAAATAATTATTTTTTTGTTTAGTTATACAGTCAACTCTTCATAACTCGAAAGTCCCTTATTCGAAGGTGTCCCTAACTCGAAATAAAGGCTCATCCGTGGCAAAAACTCCATAGGGTTAATGCATTTTTGTCTCTACAACTCGAAATCCTAGAGGCTCTCTTTTCCATAACTCGAACTCTTCAGACAAGTTCATGCACTGACCATACATGCTAAACCCTTTACCTGCAAAATGAACTTGCCTGTCTCACGTGCATCACACGTGTATCAACTCTTCAAACTTTAGTTCTTTACATTTCTGAAGAGCATTTAGGGTTCGAAGGGCATCATGGCTGGAAATAACAGTAGTAGTAAGTGAAAACTTAAAACCCTTTCAATTCACGATAAAGCTTCTGTAATCCGGGAAGTGGAGAAGGGAAGAAAGAAATGTGATGTGGCCAAAGAATTTGGAATTCCACCCAGCACATTATCTACATATCTAAAAAACAAGAATGTGATTACGAAACACGATGCTGACGAACAAAACAGCGAAAAAACCGAGGATGTTATTGAAAGCCGAGCAACGCGACACCGCCAAACAAAGCTTACCGATTTCTTTCCTTAAAGGCAGGTCAGTTTTCTTGATACACTACAATACATGTACACTGTAATAACGTTATTTTTCATCCTTCTCCTTAACACAAAATTTCCCTAAGTCGAATTTTTTTGGTGGTCCCTTCCACTTTGAGTTAGAGAGAGTCGACTGTATTAGGGATTATTATTATTATTATTATTATTATTATTATTATTATTATTATTATTGTTATTATTAGAATGTAAGCACTCCAGATGGAGTAAATTAATAGTATGGGCAATCGTAAAAGAGAGCACGAGCTCAAAACGCTATAGATAATATCAAAAACATATCAGCGAGGCTTAAGTTTGAATCGACAGAAAATATAAAAAAATTTTCTTTAAAAATGGACACAAGAGTTATTACACAGCAGTGTACACTGATACATTTTGTCACCTAAGTCAGCAGGAAGTTTATTCCAGTGTTGTATCGCACTAAAAGGGAAATGTCTTGATGCAAAGGTTGAAGTGCAGTGAGGAATCTCAAACATAAATAACCGAGTCTTGCGATAAGTGCTTCCCTCACATAGCCAGGCTTTCACAAAAGAAGCCGAATGATCTTCGCATTGTAGTGCACTGGCTAATTCAGACGTTAAAGCTGTATTACGTATGGTAGTAATCGTGGGAAGATGATGGGTGCAGGTCTGAGAAACCGATTCTCTCTTGTTAATTCTAAAGGCTATCCTTATGATATGATTATAAGCTGTAGTTAGTCGTTTAATGTTAGCAGATGAGGTCGAAGAGCAGATTAGGGCTCCATAAGCTAAGCTAAGGACTACAGAAGCCGCAATCACTTGGCGTAACTGAGTATTTGAAGAGAAGGTACACAAACGTTTAAAGAAATAACATTTACGATGCAACGACGTAATAAGTTGATCAATCACTTCGTTAAACCGTAGTTGGGTGTCAAAGGTTATGCCAAGAATCTTCAAAGAATTAGCTGTTTGCTGCTCTTTGGCACACATAAGATTGTTGGTTTTCGCTTGGTTAAGGGAGAGACCTCTTTCCATGTACCATTCTGACAAATAAACTAAGTCCTGGTTTAGTTGATTTAAAATGTTCTGTTGCTCAGAGGGATCAAAGGTGGAATATAAAAAATTATCGTCTACATAACTTACGATTTTTAAGTTAAAAGGGTGGCCATAGTTTGAAGCTGTAGAAGCCACAAATAACACAGGTCCGATGCTCGAGCCTTGTATAATGCCCCGAGTGGACGGTTCCGCACAAGGAGGGTAATTTGAGAAGATATTGGTTCGGTCGCTAAGGTACTCTTGTACTAGGGCTAAGTATCTATCAGAAACGCCCAAACTTTGCAGGTCGTAGATAAGTTGTAAACGGGAGATAGAGTTGAAAGCTTTGGATACATCCGTTTGAGCAATAATAAATTTTTGCCCTTGATCATAGGCTAGTTTGATCGGAGGTTAGTTTCTTGTAGAACGTAATATCAGAGAGTAGTCTATTAGTTTCGTTAATGTAGTCAGAGGTGTTCATGGCAACAATAGCGCCCCCTTTATCTGCGGGCTTAATTTTTATATCAGGGTTATTGGTAAGGCGTTTGATACAAAAGAATTCATTATTGGTGAGGTTAGGAAGAGGTTTTTTAATATGTTTAGTGATGGAGAGGGTGTCATTTTGTATGGACTTTATGTAAACTTCAAGCTCAGGATTGATGTCATGAGGTGGGGTCCAGTCGCTGGGAATATGGAAGGATGAGCTCGTAGCAGGAGCAGAATCGGAAGGTTCATGCAAAAGTATAGACGGGATCTGAGGGCACGGCTGAAGTTATCGACAGAGGAAATGATATCAAAAGTGTCAATAGCATTAGGAGTGGGACAGAAGGAAAGTCCTTTAGATACGGTTCTGATTTCGGGAGACAAAAGTTTAGTGGTCGAAAGATTAATAACCGTGGTTGTGCCAAGAGTAGAGGAGCTGGAGTTGGTGGAGGGAGGTGGATTGTTTTTAGACTGGGAGTTCAGAAAATAGGCGGATAATGGATTAGAGAGAAAATGGGATTTATTAGTGAAGGAAATGCGGTCTCTCTGAAATTTATTACATTTTTTGGAATAGAGAAAATCAAGTTTTTTGCAAATGAAAGTATGAAGAGCATCAATATCCGGGGGATTAAGAGAGGGGAGAGAGTCGTTTTGGATGATGGACTGAAAGAGAATTGTCCAAATGCTAGAGCAATGGTTACTAAGGATAGGAAGATGCTACGGGTAGAGTCAGAAACAGTGGAATGAATTTGCGACAGAGTGGCAGAGGGTAAGGGACCTAAGTGGATGCTGGGGGCTTTGGTGATTATGCCAAGAGTAAAGTAATGGGAAAAGGTGATTTTGTGAGCATGTAGGTACAGAATTTGTCGCAAAGCTTTTGGAGCTGAAAAAAAGCAGGAGGGTGGTTGGCTGTTAGTCATATGTTTTGTGTTGATCGTAGTTTTGTGGAGCTGCGTGTGTTATATGAGTGTGGTCTGGCGGAAGTGTACGAGGTGGAAAGTAATTGTGGAAATGTGTCTGGCATTTGTGAAGGTGTAGGTGTGAGATTTTGGTTATTAGGGGAGAGTGTTGGGGAAGAAGGGACATCCTGAATGGGGTGGGGTTGTGTCATTGGAAGTTATTGAGTAGATGGTGGGAGTAGATGTACGTGTTCGCTGAAGGTGTGGAAGGAATGAAGGTGAAGTTGTTGAGATCTGAATATGAACTGGTGAATCAGATGGTGAAGGGGTGTTTCAGAGATGTTGTGTGGTGTATGATTGTCAGTGTCTTGTGTAGTGTTGGAGATAAGGTTGAGTGTGGCGAGAGGTTGACAATATCTAAGTATGTTTTGTGAAACTAGATCCAAACCCTTGTGTGATATACGTAGCCCATCACTGCAAATGTGACTCAAGAATTATTACACAGCAGTGTACACTGATACATTATGTCACCTAAGTCAGCAGGAAGTTTATTCCAGTGTTGTATCGCACTATAAGGGAAATGTCTTGATGCAAAGGTTGATGTGCGGTGAGAAATCTCAAACAAAAATAACCGAGTCTTGCGATAAGTGCTTCCCTCACATAGCCAGGCTTTCACAAAAGCCGAATGAACTTCGCATTGTAGTGCACTGGCTAATTCAGACGTTAAAGCTGTATTACATATGGTAGTATGTGTGGGAAGATGATAGGTGCAGGTCTGAGAAACCGATTCTCTCTTGTTAAGTCTAAAGGCTATCCTTATGATACGATTTTAAGCTGTGGTTAGTCTTTTTATGTTAGCAGATGTTGTCGAAGACCAGATTAGGGCTCCATAAGCTAAGGTAGGGACTACAGAACCCGCAATCACTTGGTGTAACTGAGTACCTGAAGAGAAGGTACACAAACGTCTAAAGAAATAACATTTACGGTGCAACGACGTAATAAGTTGATCATTCACTTCGTTAAACCGTAGTTGGGTGTCAAAGGTTATGCCAAGATTCTTCAAAGAATTAGTTGTTTGCTGCTCTTTGGCACACATAAGAATGTTGGTTTTCTCTCGGTTAAGGGAGAGACCTCTTTCCATGTACCATTCTGACAAACAAACTAAGTCTTGGTTTAGTTGATTTAAAATGTTCTGTTGCTCAGAGGGATCAAAGGTGGAATATAAAAAATTATCGTCTACATAACTTACGATTTTTAAGTTAAAAGGGTGGTCATAGATTGAAGCTGTAGAAGTCACAAATAACACAGGTCCGATACTCGAGCCTTGTATAATGCCCCGAGTGGACGGTTCCGCACAAGGAGGGTAATTTGAGATGATATTGGTTCGGAGCTAAGGTACTCCTGTACTAGGGCTAAGTATATTTCAGAAACGCCCTAACGTTGCAGGTCGTAGATAAGTTGTAAACGGGAGATAGAGTCGAAAGCTTTGGATACATCCGTTTGAGCAATAATAAACTTTTTCCCTTGATCATAGGCTATAGTGACTTTCAAATAAATTAAAAATGGAAGCCAGGTAAACTTGTTTCCAGGAAGACTGCCAACCCGTTGGGGAGAAATTTTCTCCCATAAATAACAAATGAGAGGCTGGAATATAACTTTCTCAATAATTTTTACAAGAGGTGACAAGACAGTTATTGGCCTAAAGTTCTTGTAATCATTCGGATCGCCTTCATACGATTTCAAAAGGTTTTTCTTCATACGATATTCAAACACAGTGTGCAAATCATGTTTTAACCAATCGGGTTCAAGTGTTGAAGTAGCTTGTCAGTGATGCGTAAGGGGTAACAAGGGCGCTTGATCTTCACCAAAAAAAACTAATTTGCGGAACTCATGGCCGAATGGCATGCACGGATTTGGAGAGGCAACAGAACACTTCATTGCAGAGTGTATCGGGTTCGTTGGTGGAGAAAGATGAGTTGGATATTAATCCAAAGCAAGTAGTTTTGTCTATCTTCGGCTGGGAAACTAGCATTGTCCGCAGTACACGTAGTATGGATTAATTGCCATATCCTATTTGATTTTGTGAAGTGCTTTACTGACAATCTTTTTATTTCCCGTACCACCTTTTCGAAAGCTGAGGACGCAAGTTTATATTTGACTTGAGTGAATTACTAAATTATTAACACTCCAAAGATGGTGTGCAGTCTCAGGGAGCGCATCACTACATTTTTTGAATATCTTCTTATGAATGTAAAAGAAACAAATGACCACTTCTGTATTCTCTCAACTTGGACCCTTCTAGAAGTCAGTATGTCATAATCCACGATTTCTTCCCTAGATTCACATATATAGGGCGTGCGGTCTCAAAGGCCACGCGTCACCAACTTCGTTACTAAAATAAATTGATGTAAAAGTCATTTTTTACTTCTTTTTAATTTTTTATTACCTGAACATATATATATTCAGAAACTTTTATTTGAAAACAAATATTTGGAGCAAAATGCAAATAATAATGCAAGTATACTAATGCTGTTTTCTGGATTTCAAGATCAATAAACTCTTTTATAAATATAATTTCATATACATTTAACCTCCGTTTATACTACTTTTGAATAAAATAATTTTGAATATCGAGAAAATTATTTTAAAGTTTTGTTATAATAAAAAACAGGCATTTTTATCCTCTGAGAAATGATTGCTATTATTCATTTTTACAATGGTTTTCTTTTGTGCATGAAAAATAAAAATAATGCAGAGTATCAATATTCAACTATTTTATTTTTATAAATGCCTTTCCAGAAATATTCATGTCTAATTTTGACAGAAAAAGAAGGATTTTTAAATTTCTTTCTTAAAGCTAAATTTTTTAGATAATATTGAAAAGTTTTTTGAGGTTTTCTATTAATAATGAGGTAAATTAAGTGACAGATAAAAAATATTCATAAATTTCATTTTTGAATATTAAAAAAAGTAGTTTCAAAATGCAGTCTCACAGACCGCGTACCACCACCCATGTTACAAACACCCATGCTACCTTTGGAGTATTAAAATGTTAAATAAAAAGAAAAGATTATTAAAATAATTCAATTTTTTTAAATAAATCACTTCAAAATGCAAGCCAAAATTAAAAACAAATGTAATAATTTTGAATGTTCTTGAATAGATATCATTACAATATTAATTTATAAAAAACTGAATCTTTTTAATAAGAGAGCCGAATGTATAAATGCACATTAGCACAGCCTCAGCTGTAAAATTACACGTGCCTTTAAGACCTTCATTCATAAAAAAAGAAAGGAGGAGGTGCTTCACTGTGATTGGTTACAGTGGGAAATGAAGCCACGGACGGCAACTGATATGAAATGATGTTATAGCGCCAAATTTGAATCACTGAAATCTCTACATTGCGGCAAGAAAAAAATCATAGCATTTATAAAAATTATAAAATTTTAATTACTTTTTAGAATTCGTATAAAACATTCAATTCTTCATGTTTCTGAGCTAAGTTGCTGGTTGAGAATATTTTTAGTTTTTTTGATAAAAAAATCCTGAAAAAAAACAATGTTATATTTCGAAATAAATATTTGTATTTTAAAAATAGTTTTTAAATTTTATATACATATAATGGACTTACAAATGGTTCACGGAAATGCCCTCAACATTTATGAATACTACAGAGGTAGAGTCAAAAGTAGTGGCCGACTCGTGAGGGGGGGCTAAAGTTTGACGAATTCTGTGGTTAGAGTTTGACGAACACCATTTATCACAAGTGTATATCAGAGTTTATTAAGAGAAAAGACTGGGAAGAAACGTTAGTTCGAATTTGAATGCCATAAACATTGTATGCCACCTGCATCAGCCATTGTAAAAATATGGCAGAAAAATTGGTGGTACGCAGGCTGCTTCGTCACTATTGGAAAAAGGGGACCGGTGCGCGAACAGCAGCTGCCGAAATTTGTAGGTTGGAAGGTCAGGGTGTGACCAATCAACAGACAGCACGACAGTGGTTCTCCCACTTTTCATCTGGAGACATGGGCCTGGAAGATGCACCAAGGAGCAGAAGACCCAAAGAAGTGGATGATGCAGCCCAACTGCAACAAGTGGAAGCCAACCCAGGCAGCACCACCCGTGGACTAGCAATGAACATCGGGACATCACAATCGAGCGTGGCTTGACATCTGCACGCCATGAGAAAGGTCAACAGGAGCTGCCGAGTTCTGCCCCACGAGCTGACGCCCGCGCAAGCACAACAACGGGTGAAGGTGTGTCATCAACTGCTGAAAAACGGGAATTTCTGCCACATCCAGCATACAGCCCCGAACTGGCACCTTCTGACTACCATCTCTTTCAGTCCATTGCGCACTTCCTACGTGGACGGCGCTTCGCCAATGTCAGTGAGGTTGAAGACGCTGTGCGTGACTTTTTCTCCACTAACTGGAAGAAGACCATCGAGAGCTCCACTAACTGGATGAAGACCATCGACCATGATGGACTCTACTTTGAAGATTAGCAATGAGTGGTTCCTGTCTGGTGCCCATTTAAAAGTTTGTGCGATGATCAGCCACTACTTTTGACTCAACCTCCGTATATAAAAAAAAATTTGGCTGTACATAGGTTTCCTTTTTAAAAAAATTTTTTTTAAATAATCTATATAATTTTAGTGAACTGAAGAAAAAGTTTGCAGGAAGTGAAGGGTTAATTTGTACTGTAAATGCTCGGATACAGGTTGCAATATTCCTGGTGTTAGCAAACTCTCTAAGATAAAAACCATTGGCAAAATTCGGTGTTAATGGGTCTTGTTAAACCATTCAGTGATAACAAGAAAAAGGATAAGCTCGATTTAAAAGTGTCATTTCAGGTTCAGTTTAAAAATGCCATTTGAGTTAAAAAACAGGTTCCATTAAAAGTGCCATTCTATGCTTCACTTTCCATGAATGCAAAAATCAATCAAACCAGAATCTGACCTATGATTAAGTTTTGTATAACATGATTTCTCACGCCAGCCGAGATGTTTGATGAAGTCATTACAAAATGCTCAATCTGCATTGTTGGTTTGCAAAGTTTTGCATGGGCTAGCAACGTGGCAACATTACTTTCACATGCTTGATGTTCAGCACTGTTTTTTGGATCATTATCTGAAATTCAGATTTATTACATCTGCCATGACAGCAAAAGCCGATTTACGTCTGTAAAGCCTGAGTCGAAAATCCAAAGAGTTTAGCAACAAGCGACTGTTGGAAGATGTCTAAATGAAGCATCCCCCATAGGTGGTAAATGCCATTTCCTGCAAGACTTTTATGCATCCTTAAACTACTATTTGCATCGTCACTGGTCTACATTATCCATTTTTCCACTCATGTCTTTACAGTACCCTGAAGTTGGCAGTTGAGTGATTTTAGAAGCTTGGCCATGGATATAGCTTGGCCTATTTTGCTCAAAGGTTTCAAAATAGGCTGTGTATGGATATAGGTTGTGACTATAACTGATAAGAGTGTCTCTGGAAATAGCAATCTACTTGTGAAAAAAAGTGAGTTTAAGAATAGGTTTGCAGGGCCAATTTTATCAGTAGCTGGCAGTAGCTCACCTCCTTCATTGATGATGGCTTCTCTAAGCTCAGTGTAGTTTGATCGAGATCCATGTAAAAATCTGTCAAACCTGGATGCAAAAATGCAAAAAACCAGATTTGTCATTTGTTAGGGCATCCTAGCTAATTATTGATGTAGGTTGGTATCCGATGACGCGTCATTTTTCCTGTTGACCTTTTGTGTGGCGAATGGAAAAAAATGCCCAAATCACAATTTAGGCATTCTCCATCAACTGATGTATCATCAATGCCGTGTGGAGATTGTATTAGATGAAAACAGAGAACAAAGGACGGTTGTTTAAAATGACAGTTTGATCTCTTCAGAATCTTCTTCTTTAGACCTTTTCGAACTTTATTCTGTTATGCACTTGCTTCTTCTTTTATTCAGTAGGAACATTTTCAAGCTGTTTTCCCTCAGTTTTTTTGTGTTCAAATGAGTTGTGTTGAAGAAATTCGTTTGTTATTGCATCCTCCAGCCCTTTGGATTCTGGTACCCATTTCCTGAAGTTACCACTACTTCCCACCTCTCTCAATCGAGATGCCAAGAGCCCATGCATCACATCATTAAAACAGATACGCCACCATATAAAGCATGTCGAACGAGAATTTTATCAACATATTTCAGCTATGGCACTGTAAAACGAAAGAGATTTCTGAATACAGAACCTAACTCACACTCTAAAACACCATGTCTTTGAACACAGGTTAGCCTTCACCCCTCTGACTTAAATACTAACATAAAATTGCCTCTTGACTTGGATTATAAGGAACAAACTGTTTCTTGTGGAAATGTAATTTCACAAGTGTTTTTCTTGATAAAAACGATCACCATGATCTGAATGGATGGCAATTTCAATCGAATCAATGGTTTTTTTTTGCTCAGTGGCTAGTAATCCTGCATGGGGAAAGTTTGATAAATTGTTTCATGCCTAGTAAGTGACACAGGAATTATATGCTGGAGCAGAGCGAAAGTGTGGCTGACAACTCCATGTTGAATGATGTTCATATACAGGTAATAACTATGGATACCACATGCAAGATTGAATGGAATCGACCCTTCACCATTGGTGAGTTCCATATTGGAATCACCTGATGGCCCAACATGCAACACAACCTATAGCTAAACTAACGAACTGTCCCTCTGTGCATTGGAATTGAAAAGAATTTTACAATGTAAGACTGATATTGCAAAAAGGCTGTTCTTTTGGTAGAATCAAATTCACAATCATGTCTACTACGAGGGAAAGTCAGAAAGCAAGTTACAAAAGGATATAGAAATGAAACAAATAAAGGGTACTGGCTTGAAAACTACTTTTATTTCTCCACATACTCTCCCTATAGATACAATAAGGCACTTGTCCCATTGTTTCACAAGGCCCTAAAAACCAGCAGCATAAAATTCTTTGGGCTGCGGTCTGAATGAGGTAGTGAATTTCCTTTATATAACTTCATCGCAGAGAAAGTGATGCTCACAATCTTCTGGGATCACTAGGTCATATTGCTTACCACATTCCGGCAGCGAGAGTAAATTGTAAATGCTGACTTCCACTGTAACTTCATGTAACTTCATAATGTAACTTCACTGTAACTTCATAATGCCATTCGACAGAAGCAACTAGAACTCCCATCAAAGGCATGTTGTTATTGCATTATAACACGTGTCCTCATATTGCCAACATGACAACTGAGCATCCTGCGAAAGTTCAACTGGGAAGTTTTCAAGCATCCTCCGTATAACTCTCTTACCTTGCTCCCAGCGACTTCCATTTTCTCAGCTCCAATCTGTACAAAGGGAATTCACCATCTGGTTCAGACAGCAGCCCAAAGAATTTTATGCTGTTGGTTTTGAGTGGCTTATAAAACGATGGGGCAAATCCACAATGTACAGGAAGATTATGTGAAGAAATAAAAATAGCTTTCAATTCAATAATCTTATTTGTTTCATTTCTATATGTATTTGTAATTTACTGACTTCCTCTCATATATAATATAATTATCATAATACCCTCGAGTATTTTCAAAGGCCCATTGTTCTAGAAAGTCTGATGGGTCATAAATAATCATGCTGAACAATTCATCACACGAGCCATTTAAAATCATTTCAATGGAGACTTCAATTTCTTATTCAGGAATCATTAAAGTATAAAACCAATGTTCACATCAGTTGGCAATTTGATGAAGTAGTCTGTGAAACCTGAAAACTGTGAATTATTGCTGACCAGTGTTGTTTCGATTCCAGAACCCCTACAACGACTTTTTAGCCTTTAACACTTGATGTTCGGTCTATCAGGACCCAAGAGTGTCAGGTTGAAACTCATGAAATCACCCTCTTCCTCACGCATGGTTAGTTAAGCTAGGGATCCCAGATTTTCAAAACAAAAATTGGGACATTTAAAAAAAAAAAGTGTCCTGGTAAATAAGCACAACGTTAAACATTTTTAATTTTTAAGCTTCTTTTTAATTTTTTGCTTACAGGCTTCACACCTAAATGCACTTTTATTCTACTAAACTTAATTTTTTTTTATTTGCACTGTGGACCGTTGTCTGTCAATCTGTGATTCGTATCTGAAAAAACTCTGAACGATTCGAGAGCTATCAGACACAAATTCTGGTAATATCTGGGTAATAAAAAAAAACACAGCCTATAAGAAGCATAGAAGCACGTGTATAGAGATGATGCATCAGCTGAAAGTTTTAGCATGGATGAAGAATGACAGGATAACTGACTCCTATGCGTCGCATGGAAGTTGTGAAACAGTGGCGCCCTCCAGTTATTTCAATGAAAAATATGGCTGCTTACTATGGAGGTTAAGCGTGCGCTGCACCAAACTGTTCTAATTCTAGGGCAAAAAACCGGAATTTGTCTTTTTTTTCGATTTCCTAGAGATCCGGAAAGGTAACACATTTCATCTAACATGCATAATTTGCTCTTAATTCGATTATTTTCGAGAAATGACGAGTTAGCTATACACGTATTAATTCCCATATTGTGTTTGTTTACATTGGGAGATTTAATTTTACACATACATGCAAATAAATAGCATTTTTAATAATTAGGTGCCTTAAATGGATAATCAATTGTCGTAGAAAAGATCTAGATAATCAACAACATAATTTAATTTACATCGTGGGCTAGTGCAATGTGCTACTCATTTTGAAACTTCACACTTTATGAATAAAGATGAGAGATATGAGCAGACGAAACGGAAATAATCGTAATTGATCATAAGAATCGTCTAACCATGTATGCATGTCTTGAAATAAAACTGTGGGTATTTTTAAAAGTGATTTGTATGACTTTAATTCTGTCAATGAAATTTATAAAAATATTTGAACGCATTGATTTATACTGACATATACGGGAACTTTCATAAACCATGTGGCCAATTGGTGTGTGTGGGGAGTCAGGATTTGACCAATAATGACAACAAAGGGGAGAAAGGGGGATCAAGTAATGACCATGTGGTCAAATTAATTTTAAAATAGTTCTAAATTCTGCATTTTAATATCTTTGATGGAGGGGGGGGGGTAATTTCTCAGACCATGTAATTTTTAGAGGGGGAGTTCAAATATTACTATCGATGACCAAGAAGGGGGGGGGAGGCAAAAAATAGTGACCACGTGATTTAAGGACGGTCCCTAACACTAAAAATCCAATCAGTCAATCAACTAATCAATCTACTAACCAGACAATCCAATCAAATCCAAAGAAGGGGTTAAATATAATAAATATTGAAATACTCATACTTCTTCATTATTATTATTCTCAGAAAAAGATTAGTTTGTATAGCAGTTCCAACTTTATTGGAAGTTTCCAATCCACCACCTGTGATTGATTGTTCACCTCTTCATCGTGAACATGCGGCACCTGCAGCAGTTAAGAAACGTAAACGCTCGTCAAAATCAAAAGGCCGATCAGGTGAGAGTCCCATGGCAACTCCGCCTCGCGAAGAGCAGATTTTTCCTGTATCTTATTCGCCTGAAATACCAAGAAAAGATACAATCTTGACTCCAAGGAAAAAGAAACTAAAACGCCTTCTTCAGAGAGCTTACACAAGAGCAAGTCGATTTAGGAAAAAGAGCAGACCAAAAAAAATTAGCAAAAACTTGCTTGTAAAGTACACTAGAAGCTATTTAACTGGATATGCGCTAAAATTTTTTGAGATGCAAATTATGCAATCAGACAAAGCACCAAGGGGAAGATGGCCAATTGAACAACGAATGATGTGTTTGAATTTATATTTTCATGGGACAAGAAGTTACAAGCGTTTATGTAAATTATTCTGCTTGCCCTCACCTTCTACGCTCCTTACGTGGATAGCAGACTTTCTATTTGAACCTGGCATACAGTACGACTATTTTGATCTTCTTAGAAGTAAGGCTAATGCAATGTTCAGAAACTGCAGTGCTTGTATGTGATGAAGAGAGCCTTAAATTAAATGAAGAGAGGTTTGAAGTTACCATGCAGCACAGGACTTGATTGAAGGCTTTGAAGAACTGGGTTCATTTGGCAGAAACAAAAAATATGCAGATCATGCTACAGTTTTTATGGTTCGAGGTCTAACCAAAAACTGGGCCCAGCCAGTTGCAATTTATTATGTGAAGAGTGCAATGGGTGGTGATATTTTAGCAGCCACAATACTGGAAGTAGTACAAAAGCTATTTTCGATTGATTTAAATGTTAAAATTATTATATGACTTGGGGAGTAATAACAGAAAAGCTCTGAATAAGCTCAATGTTACTACTGAAAATCCGTTTATTCATGTCAGTAACAACAATATATTTGTGATGTATGATCCTTCCCATCTCCTTAAGTGCATTAGAAACAATTTACGTAAGCATGACTTCTTAGTTGAAGGCGAAACTGTTTCCTAGAAACATATTTTGCATTTTTTCTTTGAAGTCAGAAAAAAGAATTAAGAACAGCCCCGAAAATAACAGAGAGGCATGTTTATGTAAATCGATTTGCAGCGATGAAGGTGAAACTTGCATCACAAGTATTAAGTCACAGCATGGCCATGGGGATGTGGTTTTATATTCTTCTTAAAAAATTGCCTCCAGATGCAATGTACACTTCAACATTTGTTGAAAAGATGGATAATTATTCGATGTCTTCAATAGCTCGAGCATTACTGACATAAAAGAACTTAGAAGACCCATCAAAGACGGAAATATCCACTTATCATTTTTGGAAGAGATGTTTTTCCTGTTTTCGGATACCAAACTCCCAGTATTAATGCTTGGAAAATGACCATATCATCAATTTTGCAATTGTGGCAAGAGTTACATGATTTTAAGTTGGTTACCTGTCTGTTAACCAATCGTTTAAATCAGGATTGCTTGGAAAACTTTTTTTCAAAAATACGGTTTTGTGGAGGATCCCGTGAAAATCCAATGGCACAAGAATTTAGGCATGCCTAGAAAAAAACTTTGTTGTTCTTATTAATTTTTCTATCGAAAAATGGAAGGAAAAATTCTGCGACCTGGGTTCGAACCAGGAACCTCGACTATCATGGCCGATACCTCTACCAGTTGGGCTATCGCAGACACCCAGACAGCCATGCTGTCACAAGGTGTCTTAAAGACAACCAAGTTGTCAAAGGTTGAAAGCCCAATGGGAGGTGGGCACCCGGCTCACAGATCGAGAATTTCTCCTATCCAAACCATCAGAAAGTTTGATGAACTCACAAATAAATAAATATATATAGACTGGAGATGACTTCCAAACATGATGTCATCTCCAGTTTTTATTTATTTATTTGTTCTACTTGTTTGATGACCTCATCTAAAGGGAAAAATTGTGCTGATGATTTCGATGACCATTTGTTGATGCTGTGCGAATCTATTAATTCGATGAAGAACCCAATTACAGAACCATGATTATTCCATAGTTGCTGGCTGGCCAGGTGGCCGAGAGGGCTAGGGCGTAGGCTTTCTAGTTCTTGAGTCCATTTGGTTCGAATCCCGCCTTGGGCATGGATGTTTGTGTTTGTCCCGGGCTGCGTACAGGTATAACTTGTGTAAAAGACGCAAAATGACTTTAGTAGTTGACGCCAAAAATTCTAATAAACCAACCAACCATAGTTGCTGACGAGAATATGCCAATGAATGTGGAAGAAGCAAGTTCATTTCCAGAAAAAAGAACAAACTATTTTAACACATATCAGTGACTATAATGGGGCCAAGGTTTTAAAAAATCACCAATGTGTAAAATGCTCAACAGCTATTGAAAACAGAAATTAATGACTTCTCATCAAGAAAAGTTCACCGTTCTCAAAAGCACAGGGCAATGTAATTTTTGTGGGGGGATTACATTTGCCAAATCCAAACGTAAGTAAATTTGTCGAATACATGTCAGCTTGCTGTGACGAAAAATTCCCCAAATTAATTTATCAATCAAAGATAGGAAGCAAGTTATTCAATCACTTTTATGTTCCAGTTAATAAATTTTTCCAGATGTCTGCGACAGTACCATTCAGAAAATTATTAACCTTTTCTTTAACATACGTTTCATCATGCTCTAAAGTTAAGGAATCGTTTAATAAATCAAAATAACCAGGAAAAGAATAAAAATAAGCGAAAACTCGCAAAACTTAAGCATATGTAACTTTACTTACTTTTCCAATTTAAATTTATTTCAAAAGTAAATGCAATTAACATTTCCAATCTTAAAACTTTAATCGAAAAGGATAACAGTTAAAATATTGTTATGCCTGAAATAATTTTTTGACTCATTAAAATCGTAAAAAAATTAAAAACAGTTATAAAACATTTTTATGATAAATGTTACTACTGTTTTTGTAATTATTTTCAGTTTTAAATCATTTTTATAAACATTTAATAAAGAAATTTTTATTTTTGTTTAACAGCTTCAACTTCACCTATATAAATTTTTTTTAACTAATTTAATTCATCCGCATCAGTATCCCTGCGCAGGCTCCTGTGATTGGAGGAATCAATTTAGCTTCCTCCTGATACACATGGCTTGGCAAGGCCAGATGAATCCCTATCTTTCTATTCTTTAATCCACTAATCCCTTATGCCCTCAAAAGATTCAATTGAAAGTCTTTAGAGCTTTTTACTATTTATTAAAACGGAAAAGTATCTATTTTAATGAAAAGCTATAGCAAGAAAGACATTTATATAAAATATTTATTTTATAAATTTATTTTATACACATTATGTATGAAAAATAATTTATGAAAAATATATCACATTTTCATAAATATCGTCGATTTTTTAAATAGATTACACGAGAAATAAATCTTAAATAAAAGTCTTGGCTGTAAGACATATAAACGCCATTTACTTTATTCAGTATGTCTCGGAATGTGTTACGATAAGAATATGGACAATTGCCCCGCCCTGGTCTTTTCAAATTTTATGAATCCCGTTGACTTTATAAATATCAATTTCATAAATACAGTCGATTTTTTGAATAAATTACATGAAGAATAAATCTTAAATAAATGTGTTTGGGGCCCCAGACACGTTTTCTTTCCTGCACAACAATCTTAATCTTTTCTATGGGGTATGTTTAATCACTTAATCCCTTAATCCCATGATGGTGATTTCTGTCGCTGTCCTCCACTTTCGCCCCTTAAATTTTTGCCCGTTCCACTTTCGCCCCGGTGCCATTATATGGTAATTTCACTTTCGCCCTGTATATTTTATCAAGGCCCTGAAGAGAGGCTAAGGCTATATGCAAGTAACTTGAATAACATAGCCAGGGTTTCAAACTGTTATGGTACTTCAAGCAATGTTTTTCACGAATAATCACCCAATTGTTTTAAGTGGTTTTTAGTGGTAGGCAATTCCCTGAAAAATTGAATCGTATCTGAGAGTGTCAGAATCGATTAATCGATTATTGCGAAAAATTGAATCTATTTTTAAAATTTTTTAAATTAAATCTGTTTATTGTAATTTATTTCCGTGGTTAAAAGAGTAGCAAAATAAACACATAGAAGAAGCCATTCATGAATTTTTAATTAATAACAAACAATAACAAACATGTTGTGAATCAGAAGTAATATAACAATGTATTGTGAAGCAGATAAAAAAGTTAGATTGATGGATTATTTGGTATTATGGAATCGAGAATCGATTCCACTCAGGAATCGAGAAATCGAGTTTTGGAATCAGGAATCGCCCATCACTAGTGGTTTTACACCTTGTATTTATTTAAAATACTTCTTTAATTAGTGTAGTATCACTATAACATCATAATTATTGTAATTATAGATTGATTTTTCTTCAAAACAGCACCAACGTTTGTTAAAGATTCATTGACAGTGGTACTTCAGTTTACTGTCCTTGTGGGGTGGTACTTGTTCAAAAATTTTGAAAACCGTGGGCCTATAATAATCAGGCTAACGACTACTGTGCGAACCATGGAATTTTAAATGAATGAAACATAAATGAGTTAATAAATATTATATATTATATTATGTGTTAATGTACTTATGTTTGTTACACATAACAGAAGTTTAGGGAAAATGTGTTAATAAATCATCTTTTTCTTGTTTTTAAAACATTGTTTACGTTTTTTTTTATTTTCTAAACTCTATTATTTCTTTTAAAACAATTTAGATTTTAGGAAAGCTTTAATTTAAATCGTTCTTAATTAAAAGGAGAATTTCGTGGGTTAGGTTAGGTAAGTATTCTGAATAACTGAATTCTTAGTTTTCTATTTGACTTGTTAACCTCTCTGCAGGGTCTTTTTTATGAAAGTGGGTCTTAAAAGTATTTTTGCAGAGGGAGAGTGTGGAAGGGGTAAAAGTGGAAGGGGCCAACTTCACGGGGCCAAAGTGGAGTGGACCTTTCTGTCCTGTCGTTTGGCACGAGAGTTGTCGATTTCTCTCGTTTCTATTTTTTTATATATATTTCTTTAAAAAATGATCAATTTATGTGTAATTTTTTAGCCCAATTAATAACATTTAATGATTTTAGTTGTTTTCAGAACTGATTGTTACAGTTTTAAGTCAGTTTTCACGTTTTCTTTTGTGAATTACATTTTCGTGTGCGCGCAGGAACACGGAAGTTGCAAGACTCAATCAGCCAATAGAATTGCACTTCACCATGTGCTTTTGTTTACATCCCGTGCAAGGTAAGGGTGGATGAACTATAGAAACGCGTGTTTCAACAATTTCCTTCAAACATTTACCTGATTATGAAAACACAAGCAGTATTTTCTTTCAATCTTGACCGTTTATGTCAATCTTGTGGCAACAAGCACGCGTTTCCTCAAAACTGCATCAGCACTAAAGACAGCTGACATTTATCTTGCTAGATCAAGCAGCAATCTCTCGGTTACTCCACTCTTGCCATGCAGAGAAGTGTGTATGCGTTAGTCTTAGTCAAAAAATAATTTAATCTAATTTAATTTAATTGTTTTTCTTTTTTTAAGATGCAAACAATTTTAACACAATCAAATACCGGGACAATTAGCATCCCGAATAAATGTTTTCGGGACACAAAGACAACTTGTGAAAAACTGGGACTGTCCCGGGAAAACCAGGACACCTGGGATCCCTAGTTAAGCTTATTAGGAGCTTCAGCTTTAGCATCAAAATTGTAATAGCAATTGGTTTTAGTACTAGCGGGAGCAAATTCAATATGAACAATTGATTTGAAATTTTGGAGCAGTCTGTCAGACTGCATATAAATACTAACATCACTTTTTTATTAAAAAATATCCGAGGAATAAAGTAGCCTACTAATGACTGAAGGCTGTTTATAAAAGAATTATTGCAAAAAATGATGTATAAGTTTGACAAACTATGTGAACTAAGGAAGAGTTTAACAAGAATTTTAGGAATTGAAATACCTGATTCGCCCCAACCTCGAACTGCTGATGAAAAATCATGGTAAATGTGTTATTGCTGTCTAACAGGTGTTATTCAAGTAAAAAAAACACATTAGCCTATAATGTGCAAAACAAATCTTCACAGCATGTTTCTAATTTTTATATATCTTCAGGCATTGTCATTTTTCTACTTTCTTGCTTGTTGCCAGGTTAGCTTTATTTCAATTGTTAGTTGTTTGAAGTATAAGGTGAAATGTCATACTTTTTGATTTTGACATTGTCATTATATGGATCCTAAGAGTGATCTCATATGGTTCTTTTCCCCCCCTTCAGATATAATCAGCTATTGCAAGTCGATCTAATCATAAAGTAATATAAACTTCGCGGCAGTAGTGTGCTTTCATCTTTCTGTTCGATCATCAGCGCTCTCTTGAACCTGTTCGACCGCCTAGGATTCCTAGTATTCATATCACATACCTGGCTGGTTATAGAAGCCACCATGGGAGATCACCCCCCCCCCCCCTAGGCGACCCTGAGCCGGTCTGCCTCGGCAGAGATGGAGGACGAGAAGAAGCAGAAGAAGATAAGGAAGCTAAGTGATTCTCAAGCTTCGGGAAATAGCTCCCATAATGCATCCCCCAGTACGAACAAATCACGGAAAGATGCCCAAAATAAGTCTACCCTGATAATGGATTTGTCCCCTTCCAAGGGTAATCACTCCCTGACGTCTAATGCGATCATCGCTTCTGAACCTGATAAACGCATCCCTCTTACTAATAATTAACCTGCCTCGTTTTCAACTAATGGTGGCAACAAGCCCCCTGCTCTTTCTCGCTGCAATCCTCTATCCAACCTGCACAATCTTTTAAAAATTGCTGCCAGACCTTGGCTAATCGTGGGCACTTCCTTCAAGGATCCAAGCCACCAGGAGACATTCTCAGGAAGACATTCTCAGGAATTGTCAGGAAGATTATCAATTCCCTTATCGGCGATTCCATCAGTGTAAACAAACTTCAGTCTGGCAAGTTTTTAGTAAAGTTTTCCTCCACCGCCCAGGCGGACAGATGTACCAAGTTTAGAGACATTGGCACTATCATCTTGGAATATGAGGTCCCCAGGTTCCTAACATCTTTTATGGGCATCATTCTTAGCATGCAATCCGATCTAACTCTAGAGGAGCTGCAATCCTCATCCAATTGTCGCTCATACATCACTGGCATGAGAATACTCCACCCGCCGTTTCGTGGAGCAACCTTCTGCAAAGCTCTAATTTACTTTTGTCTTCCCTCCCCGCCTGAAAAGCTGGTATTCGAAACGAAATTTTCTCTGTTGTGAGACCTCCCCCACGGCCCATGCAGTGCATAAACTACCACCGACTGGGGCACACTAGAATAAAATGCACGAACCCCACCACGTGCTCCAAGTGCACAAGCAAGTTGCACGGGAGAAATGATTGTCCAGCTGAGTCTTTACTTGCATGAATTGTGAAGGTGGGCACTCCCCCTACTACAGGTTGATTCAGTCAATTTCTGACCATTTCACTCGAATGACGTGCGTTAGGGATAAACAATTGAAAGAATATGAGCGCCATATCGAATTTCTAAATAGTTGGAGTTTGTATTGTTGCAACGGCGCTGCGTGAAAATCATATTGTTGAAAATTGGCGCCTCCTTATCAACAGAGTAGAAATGCAAGGTTGTCGAATGGTATTTCGAGACAAAATCACCTGTAACCGTGCAAAGAAAGTTCCGGAAGGAGTATAAGTGTCAAGACGCACCAGGCAGGCAAGCAATCATGGATTTTGTCAAGCAATTTCGTGCCACTGGATGTGTTAAATGCAAGACAAATGGCGGGAGCGAAGCTCGTGTTCGAACGGCCGAAGTTGTCGAAAATGTTCGCACAAGGTTGGTCGATTCCTCTACCAAAAAATCTGTTCGCCTGCGAGTCCTGACCTAAACCCATGTGATTTTTATTTCTGGGGGTTCCTTAAAGACAGTGTGTTCACTACAGCACCAAGAACCCTAGACCAGCTGCGACAAAGCATCGTCGACTGCTGCACCCTTGTGGATGCAGAAATCCTGGATAGAGTTATGAACAACTTCACCATTCGGCTGCGAGCAGTTCAAAACATTCGTGGTGGCCACATTGAGCATATCATCAAGACTTTTCCACGGGAATAAAAACTCCAAACTGCCTAATATATCATACTGAAATGCTAAGTTTGTAAACATTAATAGGTCAATACATCCTATACTGAAATAGTCAGAAATCCACTGAATCACCTTGTATTAGGGGTGCCTAAGATTTAGATATGAAGCACTGGTTTGGACCAAAATGGAAAACCTTTTTATTTCATATTATCAAGCATAGAAGTTGGTCAATATGGAATTGAGAAGGCCCGAGTCAAACTCCATATGCCTCCCGAGTGACAGAAAGAGTCCTCCTCCCATCTAATCCATCTTCTCGTGTAGCACATTCTCTGGTCCAGGACTTTCCAGAATATCAATCTCATTCCGGCTCTCCTCCTTGTTCTCAATAGTCTATCATGACCTGTACTACTGGTGTCAGGGACGATCTCCCTGTGGGCTTTGTCCCCTGACCTTCCTTCGTCTCCGGTGTTTCACCGAAATGAATATAACTTGAATCTTTCCCAGGTCAACTGGTCTCAGTTGTCTCCTTTCTCGGTTGAATCTTCTGCAATGGTCACTGACCCTGCTATTAACATAGTCCTCTCTGTGAGCGAGAAGCATAATGATGCAATGCTGATTCCTGAACCCATGCCCGTTTCCAGAGTTGACTCTGCCACTGTAGACAAAGATGAAGCTATCAGCAGTAGTTTGAAACTCTTCATCTCCATCATGTTTACAAATGGCTTGCCCGCACACAACCAGGATAACTCGTGGGGTATCGAACACATTTTTGACATCATGAATAAAAGACTCCACCAGTCTCCTCTTTGGTTTATGGAAGTACTCTCTTGGTGGCAGGAGATCCTATCTCCTATTCAACACCCTACTTAACACCCAACCCAATCCCCCACCCAAATTGCCAACCACAGCGAAGATTCATTTCATCATGGCCAGGATTCTTCCCATCATGGTCAGTATGCAGAGCAAGCCAACTAGAGTGATTCACTGGAACGCAAGAGGTGTCCTCTCAAATTGGGAAGATATCATCGTACTGCAAAAAAAAGTCTGACATTTTAATGATTTGCGAGACATTTTTAAATTCTGACTCTAATATTTCCATCAATAACTATTACCTATTTGAACAACAGAGACCACCGTGGTGGTGGCAACCTTATTGCCATTAACCCCCATATCCCTCAATATATTAACTCCAAAAAACATATGGGCACAATAGCCATTATTAATCTTGTACTTTACCTTGAAAACTCATGGCTCCACATCTATAGTATATATGTTCCGGGATACATCAGGAAGGAGTCTTGGGTAGACCTTTTCACTGCTTTCATTATGACAGGCGATCTCATATGGGGTTGTGAGAACTACAACCACAATGGCTCCTGTCTAGAGGATCTTAGTGTCCAATATAACCTCCATGTCCATTTTACCCCTGATTTCACTTTCCACCTGCCTAGAGCATCCTGGTCTCCTTCCAATCTAGACATTGCCCTCTTTTCCAGATTGGCCACTCCCACTCCTTACCTCCCTGGTGGAGGGCACCTATGGGAATAATCACCAACCGATTTGCCTCACCAGTCTCCCCTTTTCTCCAATCAACTACTCTCACCACAATAATAGACCAGACTCCTTCCCCTGTACATCTGCACTACTCAACCCCACATCTCCTCGTAGCACTGAACCTGAGAACATAATCTCCTTCATGTCTAACGATATCCAAAATCAAATCCTCTTATTCCAAAATAGATTCCTTCAGAGTTCCCCGAGTGGCAGATCCTCCCCACTGAGACCTGGTTGGTGGACCCCAGAGTGCGAGTCGGCCATCTAGATGAGGAACAAAACTACAAGACAGTTCTTAAAATGCAGGTGCGACCCATATTGGCTGTTGATGAAGAAAACTAAAGCTCAATGCAAAAGAGTCCTCAGAAAATTCAGGAGGAAGTATTGGGCAGACCTCTCGAGTAACAAATGTAATAACGTCTGGAGAGTCCTTGAAGTCATGCTCCATCAATGACGACAATCTGCCCCATTGATTAAAATCCCAGATGGATCCATGAAAGACTATAAGGGATCAGCTATTGCTATCCTCAAATAGGCTGTGGGAATGACAGCGAATAAGCAGAAATCCTGGCCTGTTCCTCCCCCAGCATCTTTCATCCCAGAATTGTGTAGGAACCAGTGGGAAGCACCTTTCTCCATTCTTGAGTTTAAGGCATCCCACAAGAATAAGTCTAATGCCTCTGGTCCAAACCAACTGATGGACTTCATTTGGCAAGCTGAACTCGAGCCAACAGCAGATTCTGCTAAACCACCTCAATAAGTCTTGGTCGATTGGCATAATCCCGAGAGACTGGAAGAGTTCTTATGTTCACCCTAATTTGAGCCTGACAAGCCTCCCTTCCTTCCCCAAAGTTATAGGCAAATAGCACTCACTTCATGCCTCATTAAAATCCTAGAGAGGATGATTAACAATCGCCTGCAGCACTTTTTGGGAGGTGTTTTCCACCAAATCCTCCGTCCTTACATTATGGGCTTCTGCAAGGGTTCCAATTGTTACATTCCCCGTCATCAAGCTCATTGATATCTACTCGGCATGGGAAAAGGGAGAGGTGTTGGGTGCTGTTTTCCTTGACCTGGAAAAAGCTTATGATATGGTTGAACACGAAATTCTTATTAACAAATTGACCAAATTACTGATCCCAAAACGCTTTATTTTGTGGATCCTTTCCTTCCTGAGGCTCTGTCAAGTTGGAACCAAATACCCAGGGGGGGGGGGGGGGGAGGGATCGCTTGGCAGACTCAAGCCAGGGGCCTCCCACAAGGATACTTCCTCAGCTCTGTATTATTCAACTTATTCATGACGGATATTTTTAAAATTCTTCCCGAGGACACGAAAATTAACATCTTCACCAACGATATCGCCATTTGGTCTACGAGTCAATCTATCCCAATAGTAAGGGAGACCCTACAACTCTCTTGCGATGCCCTCATTGAGTGGAGCAAATCAAACTCAATGTCCTTCTGCCCAGAGAAGACGATCGTGGTCTTCTTCATGCAGAGAGGGCCTTCTCCCCACCCACGCTTATATATGAACAACTCGTGCCTCCCAATAAGAAGAGCTCACAAGTTCTTAGGGGTGGTCTTTGATGAAAAGCTCAAATGGCAACAGCACATGGCTTGGATGAAGGACCACTTGAGGAAAAACCCGGCTCGCATAAGACGCATCACCATGTTAAACTGGGGACCGCCTTGGTCGGAGACCTCCACCATCCTTTCTTCACTGTTGCAAACTATCGACCAGATGGACTTCTTCCTTAACTCCTAAAACTACCAGAGAACAATTAATCAAGTTAGATAGAAAAGTTATTAGGGCTTGTTTGCATGCTACCCAGTCGTCCCCCAATCAAGTGTTGTATGCAGACTCTGGCTTAACACCCCCACCATTGAGATGGGAAGCCAAAGCAATAATATTTATATATTCGTTTTTGCAAGCGTCCCCGACTTTCAACGAGGAAGCCTCCCTGGCAGAAAACTGTCGATTCCACTTTAACTCGAGCCAAGTCCAAGGTTTTTTCAATTTAGACCAAATTCCAATGCGAAAAATTCCAGGTTTGTGGCATAGTTCTCATAGAATCCCCTAGGTCGCCAAGCCTCGACCCAGACATCATTGCCTGGCTTTGTCAGACAATCCGTATCTGAGCTCCTCCATTACTCCTTCCCAGAACACAGAAAATTTTCACGAACGGCTCTTTCACCCCTGGTGTCTCCTTAGGAGAAATTGGAATTTACGAGGCAAATAAACTACTAATAGCCAACAAATTAAACCCAGTTATGAGTGCCACCATCTTAGAACTTCTCGCATTCCACAAGGCAATTATGTTGATCTCCCTTCAAAAACCGGCGAAGTTTTTAATCATCTCAGATTCGAAAAGTGCTATTATGGCCATTACAAAATCCCTCTGTTTGGGGAAATGGTTTCACCATAACATCTTGCATCACATTATTTCCCTCATAGCGGTACCATGGTATTTTTATTCCATGGCGGTACTTACTGCAGCAAGTTACGTCATTCACCTGATGTGGATCCCGGGACATAAGGGCATCAAATGGAATGAAATGGCAGATCGTCTGACTAATTGGGCTAGAACATCTAACAGTCCAATCAAATATACCCTACTCGACCCTAACACAATAAGAGAATACATTAAGGAAAATCTTGCTGAGCTCTGGAACACCGAGTGGTGTGCTGATCCTTATGGCAGCCTCTATAAGCAACTAATGCCATTACTTCCAAGACACAATAGAATCACTCCCAAATGGTTTACCTTTTCCCAAAGATCAACCTTATCTAGACTTAGGCGGGGTCATCTGGCAACAAATTACTTCTTACATAAAATTAATATTAGTCCCTCGGACAAGTGTTCCTGTGGTGCGATTGAGCATATTCTCCTAGAGTGCCCCAAATTCCGATGTCAGAGGGATTGTCTGTTTAACTGCCTCGCTCTCAATGGCACCCCAGCCAATATGGAAAATATTCTCCTCCTTGCTCTGGGAGCGAATTTCCTTCTTGCAGCAAGAATAAGCAATATACCTCAAAAGCAACCAACAGAACGACACTTGTCCGCATGACGTCACCACAAAGCATGGGCTGCCCGTTCATTCACTTCGCTGCCTCGCTCTTTCACTAAGGACTCATGCCATCCATTCAAAGAACAAAATTTGTTATAGGTACAAAATATTCACCTACTAAACTGCTTTTAAAAAACATTTTGAAAATCAGATTTTAGAGAATCATATTAACCTTTTAAAAACAAAATACTTCATATTAAAAAAAATCATTTGGACACTCAGTGTTGTGGCAAACAAGGTCACCACAATGAATATTAGTGAATAATATTAAAGTTATGATTTCACGACAATCAGTTTTGTTTGATTTTGTCAATCTGGGATCGATAAGAACTAGGAAACTACCAGATCCTAGTAATGTTGAAGCGATCCAAGCCATACCGAGACCGACCACGGTAAAATAGATAAGAAGATTTGTAGGCACAATCAATTTTTATAGACAATTCCTGTCGGGACTATTTGAAGCGATAGCCCCGTTCACATCACTCACGAGGAAAGGAATTAAATTCAAATGGTCGGACGAATGCCAAAAAGCGTTTGAAAAAGTAAAACAAGCAATGGCCTCCCCACCGATCCTCATCTCACCTACTAAGAGAGACCCTTTTATTTGCATATAGATGCGTCACAATCCGCGATAGGGGCTGCGTTACAACAAATGATGGAGGGAGGATTACGAGCTATCGCATACTATAGTGGGAAACTGAGAGGACCACACACTAGATATAGCACCATTAAAAAGGAAGCTTTGGCAATAATAAAAGCGTTACGATACTTTAGGGATATCATCCTTGGATATAGGATTCATATACTCTCAGATCACAAATCACTGACGTTTCTTCGCAGTATGAAAGGGGTGAACCAAAGAATTTTACGTTGGTCACTGGAAATAGATGAGTTTGATATCTCCATTTCACACATTCCAGGGAACAAAAACGTGGTCGCGGATCTGCTATCCCGCCCAGGAGGAGAGGGTCAAGCAATGGTGGCGGAAATTGAGGAATGCACATTGGAGAAAGGATTATGAGATGCACAGTAACAGGAAGAGTGGATAAAAAATAAAGGCAGAATTACAGGAAGGAAAACAACCAGAGCCGTTTGCATTAATTAACGATATGCTCATTAAATTGGAGGAAGATCATAGACACACCAAAAGGCAAAAAATATGTGTAGGAAGGGACATGACACAATCGGTGATATGAGATGTTCATGATAACATCCTATTCGGACACAGAGGAATGAAGAAGACAATAAATAAAGTGAATCAATCGTATTATTGGCCGGGGATGCGGAAGAAATACATAGAGAGATGCCAAACCTGTCAAAGAGCCAAACCAAGGAAAGGGAGGGCACAGTATCAGGAAGGAATACAAGCACAGAGACCATTTCAAAAAGTCGCTATGGATATAGTGGGTCCGATGGAATAAGCAAAACAAGGACATCGGTACATCTCAGTGATGACCAACATTTTAACCAGATTCCCGGAGGTGGTAGCATAAAGAGAGCAGACAGCTCAAGAAATAGCAAAGGCATTGTTTGATAGGATCGTTTGTCGGTACGGGATACCGGAAACAATTGTCACAGACAGAGGCAGGAATTTTATGAGCGAAGTGTTACAAGTGATGTACAAGGACCTGGACACAAAACAAACCAACAATGGCATACCGCCCCACTTCCAATGGAATTTGTGAACGTCTCAATCAAACTTTGATTGAAACACTGAGAACGCTCTGCCAGAACAACGCCATGGACTGGGTGGACCTACTCAAACCATTATTCGCGATACGCACATCGACGCATGAGAATACAGGGGATACGCCATCATATCTAATGTACGGGTTCGACCCGGTGACACTTGGCACTTGGACCGAAGATACAGGGAACGATTCAGGTGAATCATCTAACTTGGTAATCACACAAAGACTAATGAAAGCAAGGAAAGCGGTAATGGAGGCCAGTGACCAACATCGCGATGCCAAACGTCTGCAGGCAAATCGACAACTAAAACGAACACCTTGAAGTTCCGAGAAGGCACACTTGTGTGGTTGCTACCTAAAGAAGGAAGGAAGAGGAAACTGAGTTTCAAATACATAGGACCATACCGGATCTTAAAACATATTAATGAAGTCTACTACATCAACAAAGACATACATAACCCTAACACTCAAGTACACGTAGACCGACTGAAACAGTGCACAGCGTGGGAGAAGCCAGCGAAACGACAACAATCAACACAGGGAGAAGTAAGACGAGGTGCACAGGAGGAGGACCACGACATACATGACAAAGATGATTGGGACAGTCGACAAATGAAGAGACAGAGTAGCTGGGGAGAATCAACAGACCACCTCACAACAGGAACAAAGGTACAGTTTCAGAAACAGATAATAGACCAAACTACAAAATTTTACATTGGGGTAGGAGGTGATAGGGACTAGTGACATCAAAAATAGAACCGCCGCTAATTTGGGGCTCGAGGTTTTGATGTTGATCGTGCTTTTTTTTTTATTTATTTTAATAAGGAACAAAATTTTATTTAAACGTGACAAAAGAGTGTCGGTTTGTTTACATTTCTTTTCTTTTGGGTTTATGTCTGGAAATTTCTAGCAGTGTAGAAATTTTCTGGGGAGAGATGGACCTATGTAGCGAACAAGGTCGCCACATTGAATATTAGTGAATAATATTAAACTTATGATTTCACGACAATCAGTTCGGTTTGATTTTTTCAATCTGGGATCAATAAGAAGGGCAGGGAATAATTGAAGAGGGTCCTAGTATTTGTAGTTAAATGAGAAACCCATTGGTTCTGTGTGTAAAATTTAAGATTTGCAATATAGAAAAAGAAAACTCCCAAAAGTGTTTGCTTTTATTTAAAATTTGTTGTTGATGTAGAATCATGACCCTTGACATTCCCCTTGGCGTGGGAAAATGAAACCACACGAGGGATGAATCATGGTGTGGCTTGGGATTCAAAAACGTGGTTGTTACATAGAGATTCGAAATTTCAGCGTTCAAAAACAACACGTGATTAACTAAGAGAGTAAAAGAGCCAAGCACAAGAGGACATTGCTAAGCACTGAACAGTTATAAAAGGTGATTGTTCGATGGTGGTAATTTATATTCTGAAAACGGAAGTTTGAGAGAGCGCCGACTGTTATTCCATCGTATGCGAGCGAGTGGATGGGAGTGAGCGAAAACACATGCATGGATATCTTTGCACGCCGACACGCTCTACTCGATTCCGGAGAATAGCTGCCACCTTTCAGGTATTACAAAGAGAAAGCAGACAACCGATGTGGTAGCTACAAAAGCCAGGAGACTGTACAACAGGCTGAGATGAGAAGGCAAGTGTTCAACCAGCTGAGCAATAATGAATACCTTTGTTTCAGCGGCTGCAGCACTACCTTGAGAAGCCAGACAGCAGTGTGGTCGTTGGAACAGATGGAAGCCAAGCAGTCACTTGGGCACCGATGAGCAAGGCTGTCGGCGAGAGGTACATTGTTGGCCAGAATAGGGAATACGATGACTATGACAACATTCCAGAGCACCGCGAACATTGTGTGACTACAGATAGTGAGATTTCAACTCGACATCGGAAGACAACAGATTGAGAGACCTTCACAGTGTGTTTGCAGCCATCGACAAATTACGACGGACGGTACCTTGTTGTGCAAAACGATAAGTACTCAGATTTTGTTTACTTTGGGCTCTCGCAATAAAGTTAATGACTGACATTTGATTTCATTTTTAATTTCTGCAAATTTCTTTCTCATTTAATAATCATTCCAAATCCTACAAAATTACTATTTTAAATAATATTTGTATGTTTTAAAATGTATCTTACTAACACCTTTATTTAATTAACATAATAAATTGATTTTTGAAAGAAAGTGAATACTTTTGGCAAGTGGGTTAAAAGAAGGGAAAAAAAGGGCTCTTAATTGAATTAGTGATAAAGATTGCCTGTAGTGCATTACGTTCCTAGATTTGACTTACTAAGGAGATTAAAATAACTACTATTGTAAGGGGTGGTTAACCGAACTTTGGTCATGAGTTAATTAAGCTTATTAAAGAGGCACCTAATTAATTATCTAGCGGTAAAAGGTAATGTATGAGAAGCGTAGAAACAGGTAAGTTACGATTTCACTATACCATTCACGTGCCATAAATTAGTCAAAACCTGAAAAAGGGAATTGTACATAAGATTAGTAGGGAGCAGGGTAGGGGTGTTCGTGTGGGTGCTACAGTGTCATCAGCTTGATACGGTCTATTACACTTATACTGATACACCATAACTGATTATTAAAAGAGTTTTTAACTACACACTATTTTATACTGAAATGAAATAAGTCAATGTGTGAGAATTTCTTAAACCTTGATTGTTTTAATATTATCTCTGTAAAGATCTACAAATACAGCTATTTGAAATTATGCTTATTTATAAAACGTGGAAATGTGATAGGAAGTTGCAAACAAAAGTGAGAAACAAACTAATTACAAAATAACTACATTTATGAATTGTAAAATTTATAACAACAAACTGTTACATACAGCAAAGATTTAGTTTTTATTGATCTTGCTTTATCTAATTTTCTGGATTCAGGCTGCTGGGAACATTTCAAAGTGCATTAGAATTTTTAATTGAAATATATTAAAAATTAAATATTTAAAAAATGTTTGGAAAATCAACATACAGGGTGATTCAAAATTCAATGTACAAACGTTTAGGGAAGATAGTATGGATAATTCTGAGCAAAAACGTCCCTATGAACATGAGTCCGAATTTGAACGATAACCAAGATATGAACAGACATAAAAATGCCACCACCAAGATCGACAAGTTAATAATTCAGGTTCTATGAAATTTGGGAAAATAATAACGAACATACAACTTTATATACAGTTAAAATTTGTTTGAATTCTAACGAGTACTTTCCGAGTTCCGCAGTCAGCATCGTAAGACGTGTTGGTTAGTGCTCACAGTGAGCACGTGTTAGTTGTTGAATGCATTACTCGGAAACTTCTTGTTAGAATTCGATCAAATTTTAACGGTATACACAGTATATATACCCTATTATTTTCTCAAATATTTGTGTATAGTTAAAAACCTTTTTAATATTCAATTACGGTCTATCAATATACAGAGTGAATCAAAAGTCTGTTACCCCCGATACAATTTCAAAACAAATTTGTTGCAGACATCATGTAGGAAGTTAGGTAGAGAATAAACAATGGTGTTAATTTTGACCTTTGACCTTGAAATTTGTGCCTTGCAATTTGTAACTGTTACACAGGTAGAGAAAAATTTCTAATTGCATAGTTGTAGAGCTCAAAACGCTGATTTTAACATAATAAAAAGAAATTAAAAATAAACCAGTCATTGACATGCAATGGCTGCAAAATATGGAGGTGCCCAATCATGCTGGAACCACATGCGGCAGAACTGCACTAAAGGCAATTTGTCTAAAAAGTCTGAGACGAAGCCATACAAAATCTTTTCTGTGTACCTTACTCTTTCCTGTAAGGCAACCGCTGTAGAAAACAGGTCCCACCAAGATGCCATTCCATAGTCCACACCACACTTTTATACTCAAATTAGGCTAATGTGTTGCATCTCGCAGCCATCGGCGGTTATGTAATAAAGGTTATGTAACAGTAATTTAGGAAAACATAGGACTGGACACCAGTATCAATTTCTCCTTATGCTAATATGAACAGACATAAAAATGCCACGCATATTGACTTCACATTGAGTTCGTATCAACATTAAGGAGAAGTTGATACCGGTAAAATAAAAATTTGGAGAAATCCCTTATAGTTTTGTTTATTTTTGAGAGCAACTGAAATTCAATTCATTCTATTGGCGATATCTTTCTGAATTTTCATATTTGCTTGGGCTTTATATAAAATTAGCTCTATACATTTGGCTAATAATTTATGCAAAAGAAAATTTGGCAACACTTGCGCATGCGCAGTTAAACGTTAATTAGTAAAAATAGCTCATATTTCACCATATATTTTATATTTTTATATTCTGATTGCAGGATATTGTCTCTACTTTAATTTGTCAAGTTTACTGAAAATGACATTGCATTGCGTTGAAAACTCTGCATGTTATAAACAAAAACTTACAAAAAATTACATTTTTTAAAGAAATCTTATATCTTCATGAATATACAAATGAACACAGATAAGTAAAAGAAGCCTCCAAATTAGATGCTACAGCTACAATGCATTTCAAACATTATTTTTTACAGGGTGATCCCAAATATTATTTTTTTGTGTTCAATTTGTTTCTGGTTCTCCATTTGCCTTCGAAACAAAACCTTCGCTTAAGTATACGAGGTGTAACATGCTTTTCACATCCCTGAAGTTTCAGGATAATTCGTCAAGTATTTTTCTAGGTAATCAACAAAACGTCTAAGTCGAAAGGTGTTCCTATTATTCTGTCCAACCCCTGTAGTTCATGCATAATTTCCACCTCAAGCTGATGAAAATGTGTGTTCAGTTGAATTTTTTTTTTTAATATGAAGCATCTTGTTTCTTTATGATTCTCTAAAGTCTGACATTCAAAATGTTTTTTCTTAAAGCAGTTTAATACGTGAGTATTTTTGGAGAAACTGAGTAACTGTTGATAAATATAAAGACAGAAGAAAATACAACCTCTAGTCCACATTAAAGTTTAATAACCAGCATGCGCATTTCGACTGCCCTAGCAGTCATCAATCTGCAGAATACATGGTACCTATTCATGTGATTGGGCTGCAAATGGGTTCTACTCATAACTAGGGGATGACCCTCTAATTGCCTTCAAGGACTTAAAGGAATCAACTAGGAGTAGAAGCCTAATTTCCAATCCGTACCTTCCAGTTGGGACAGCTTGTTAGTATTCATGCCTTGTGCATGGTGAACGGAAGCGGATGGGCTTCCTCCAACATGCACTGGGCCAGCGCAGAGGATCTTGGCCCACTCTCTAACACTTACCGTTCAAAATCAGCGATAATTACCTCTCAAAATCAGCCATTGCCCTCAGTTCCCGGCAGCCAGATTGTCCTTGGTTACGGTGGCAACCAGCAAGACATGAAGGCAGAGGGTGCTAAAAATATCCGGTTCGGACCTGGCCACCACAAGACACTGAACCTGGCTACCTATAACGGACGTTCCCTTTCCTCAGAGAGTCGTCTACAAGAACTAGAAGAAGAATTGGATAGGATCAACTGGGATATCAATGGACTCTGCGAAATAAGAAGAAAAGGTGAAGATAAAATTGAGCTGAACAGTGGGCACATACTATACCCCAGAGGAACAACCGACGGAAGAGTTAGTAGTGTTGGATTCTTTATTCTTAAGAAATGGAAGAATCAAATCATTGAGCTTAATAGTGCCTCCGACAGAATTGCAAGACTGGTCATCCAATTGTCGAGAAGTTACAAGATACAGATCATACATTTCTATGTGCAACCACAAGCTACTCTGATGAGAAGGTCTATGACTTTTATGAAGTTAGCAAGATGAACCAAACAGGAAACTATTATCTGAAAGTCGTCGGAGAAAAAAAAAGAAAGGAGAAAATTTTCTTGGTAGTCATGGTTATGGCACAAGAAATGAAAGAGGAAACAAACTGGTGGAATTTGCAGAGAACGAACAACTGTACATCATGAATTCCTTTTTCGAGAAGAAACCTCAGCATAAATGGACTTGGAAAAGCCCAAATGGAGCAACTAGTGAAATAGATTACATTCTGGCAAATAGAAAGCACTTGATCCAAGACTGCACTGTTGTCAACAACTTCAACACATGAAGCGACCGCAGACTGGTAAGATGCAAGCTTGTTCTAAACACGAGAACAGAAAGACGAAAACTTTTCAGGAACAACACAAAGAAGATCATCAACATTGCACGCCTACAGGAACGCAGAACGGAATTCCAGCTACAACTGCGAAATCGCTTTGAAATCTTACAGAGCGGCATCCAGGAAGATGACATCACAGATATTGACAGGACACTAACTAAACACTTAAAAGAGGCAGCGGAAGAGGTAACAGAAGAACAAGTTTCCAAACCACAGACGAAACTCAGAAGAAACGAGGAAATTAATGAAGAAACGAAGGAAAATGAAGACAAAAAGAGAAGATACAAGATCAGTAATGAAGAATATGCCGAGCTTTGCAAGACCATACGGAAACACATCACAGAAGATGTTCGGAAGTTCAACTGCAATCTTGTCAAGAAGGCGGTTGAAGATAAGAGTTTGAAAACAGCGAAGAGAAAGCTCTGCATTGGAAGAAGAGGAATATTTGCACTCAAGAGAACAAATGGCACAATCACGAAGAATGGAAGTGAAATCATCGAAATTGTGGAGGACTTCTACAATAAACTTTACAAATGTGAGGATGATAATGAAATAAGAAGAGCAGACCAACTGAAAGGAAAGGATGAAGTATCACCAGTTATGGAAGGCGAAGTTGACAAGGCTATTAAATCCATGAAGAAAGGAAAGTTCCCTGGAGAAAATGGAGTTACAATTGACCTGATTAAGGAAGCAGGAGAAAAATTCAACAAGTTACTGGCAAGTTTTTTCACGAAATGCCTTGAGATGTCAGACGTACCAGATGATTGGAATAATGCAATGATGGTTGTATTCTTCAAAAAAGGAGACAAAATATCCAGAACTATCGCCCTATTAGCCTTTTGTCACTTATTTATAAGATCTTCAGTAATGTCTTGACAAACAGACTTGATTCAGCATTAGGCTCAACACAACCAAGAGAACAAGCAGGCTTTGGAAGCGGATATAGCACGATCGACCACATACAAGTTATAAGAGAACTTATCGAACGCCACAACGAATATAAAGTACCACTTTGCTTTGCCTTCATCGACTTTAAGAAAGCTTTCGACTCATGAGTGTTCACACATGCGGTAGTAAAAGCTCTGGAAAGAACGGGAATAGCCGGAAGCTATATTAGTATTCTCCAGAAGATATTTAGTAAAGCGACTGCTACCATTCGTTTGGATAAAGGAAAAGCAAGGATCAACCTTGGAAAAGGAGTAAGACAAGGAGATACCATCTCACCAAAACTTTTCACAACAGTTTTAGAGGAAGTCCTCAAGGAACTGAACTGGACAAAAAAAGGACTTAAAATAAACGGTGAATTTCTTAACCACCTTCGTTTTGCCGATGACTTTGTTATCACCAGTAGAGTCCTTCTGAATTGGAGGAAATGTTACAAGAACTAGCAGAGGCTAGCCTGCGTGTAGGACTGAAACTGAACACACACAAGACAAAAGTTATGTTCAATGCATTTGCTCCAAAACAGAAGGTCATGGCAAGCAGCATCGTGATTGAAGAAGTACAGAGCTACATTTACCTGGGACAAGAAATCACTATGGATGGTAACATTTTGAATGAAGTTAAAAGACGTATTAGAACAGCATGGAGTGCTTTTGGCGAGAATAACATTATCTTGAAGAGCAACATGCCACTTAGCTTGAAACGAAAAGTTTTCAACCCGAGTTTTACCAGTACTCACCTATGGAGCTGAAACATGGACTTTATCAAGGAGGACAACACAAAGGCTACAGACAACACAGAGAAGCATGGAAAGATGCATGCTGGGAATTACAAGAAGATATCGAAAATGCAACAGCTGGATAAGAAGCCAAACGAAGGTGATTGACGTCTTCGAACGGATCAAACATTCTAAACGGCAATGGGCTGGTCACATCACTAGAAGACAAGACATGAGATGGACCACAGCCATTCTGGATTGGTACCCTCGAGACTTTAAACGCCCAAGAGGACGACCCATTGCAAGGTGGATCAACGAAATAAGGAAGGCGGCTGGCATCAACTGGAAATCCAAAGCTTCAAACAGAGAAAAATGGAAGCGTTTAGAGAAGACCTTCATCCAGCAGTGGATTGCAAATGGTTGACTGTGATGATGATGATTCATGTGAGTATTTTAATTAAACAACAACTCTTTGAGTTTTTCCAACCAGTTTCGTAGAGAGCGAGCCAGGCAACGAAGCGAACAAACGGGCAGCACATGCTTTGTGGTGACGTCACGCGGAAAAGCGCCATTCTATTGGTTTCTTTTGTGGTATATTGCTTATTCTTGCTGCAAAAAGGAAATTCGCGCTCCACGAAGTAGGCAAGCCAAAAGGAAAACCATAAACGCTTTTATGGACTTTATCCAGGATGCTACTCGTAAACCATAAACTCGTAAAATTCTTGGCCCGCTAGTGTAATAGTATAACCTTCTACTTTTGATCATGACTTCAGCTGGTCTCCCTTTCTCTTGGGAGATGAGAGCTGCGGACTGAACTGAACTGAGTGATCTCGTATATAACCGTTGCCAAAACACGTTTAGCTACTTTAATGAATAAAAACGTCAATTATTAATATAATTTTATATTTTCACTTATGTTTTCATAACACAGATTTTTTTCTGGCGATTGGTAATAAAATTAATAAATTTCATGTCAAAATTCTTATCCCATCAGCAGTTACTTAATATATTTCAGCAGGGCACATCAGCAGTTACTTTATGAAAAATTATGTCAAAAGTTAAAGGTTAAAAACCAGCCTTGTTTTGTAATTTGGAGCTCTTAAATTCAATAATATGTTGGTATGAAGGTGGTGTCTTGGGAGACCTTAACACAACAGTAAATCCTGAAAACCACATAAACAACAAGTCAAAATCTGGAGTTAGATGAATTCGTCCTTCAAAGCAAGCATTTTGGGTGATATTAAACAGTTTTGGAGGTAAACTTAAGACAATGCTGTGGTCGAAACCAGGAGAATGATAAAACAACACGTCCTTCAAATAGGCTTGTGACATCGATTAGACTTCAATCACAAAGGCCGTGACATTTGGAATTCCATTTGGTGGAACAATGTTAAAAACATGTCCTTCTTCAATTTCTCAAGACTGTGGATGGAAAGACTTATCAATAGAAGACACAAAATAAACTTTTTCCACAAAGGATTTAATATACATGAATGTACATTTCAGCTGCTACGCGACCTTCTTTCAGCATGACTAAATGATAATACAACAACTATTTATAAACAAAACCAATAGAAATTAATACAAACTGAACAACAATGGAAAGGTAAGAGGAACAACCAATGGGAAAATACACAATCAAAGTCACTATTTGATATCACTGAGGAGTTCATCAGTCCATTTTCTGGCTTTCTCTAGTGCTTCCAGGAAATTTAAATACTTATAATCACTGACTTGGTGTAAAATCCTGTAGTTATTAGGAATATCAGCATGGCCAGTCTTGATGATGTGCTGCGCAAATCCTGAACATTCTGGTTTGTGATTTTTGATGCATTGGTAGTGCTCTTTTATCTGAGTAGAGATTCTGCGACGTGATTGGCCGACATAAACGCAAGGGCACGAACCACATATCAGTTCATAAATACCCGAACTGGAATCTTGTGGGATTTTGTCATTGTAAGAGCCAAGCAGTCTTCTAAGGGTGTGGGTACTCCTGTAGATAATTTTGACTCCAAATCTTTCGGGATGTTGTCGAGGCCTCTCACCAGGGGTCTATTGTATGGTAGTATAAGATACCTAAATTGTTCTTTGTCGAAAAATTCTGCCTCATGAACCTAAACTGTTCGTGCTTTCGGGGTAATGCATCCATTTCACTAAACCTTCTCTTAATGGCAAATACTTCGTGATTTTTAACATGTTTAACTCTTGTTCATAAAAATCCCAGCAAATTCATCCCCATTGTAATCTTGAATTTTATAAACAACTGGCTTTCGCAAAATGATTTTTGAAATTTAGAAAATCTCATGCATCCAATTTGCCATATAATCCTTGTCAAAAATGTTTTTCACATGTGAAAATTTATACGACAACGCTGATTTGCAATCTCGGAGTTGTCTACGAAGCTGTGCTGTAATAGCTGTATGTTTCAACCACACAACTGACACATTGCAATCACTGATGGCTGTAGCTAAACCAAGAGACCTATGAAAAAGTAAAAAATTTAAACATGGCATGTTTTAAGGGTTCGGTTAAAAACGTTCCACTGTTACAGCTTTCAAATCCGATTTGGTTGCAAAGAAAATAATGTTGAGTTGTTTAAAATAATCTTGAACATGCTAATTTAAAAACTCTCGTCCTTTATCACTGTTTACTTTAACAGGAACGTGTCCGTCTGTGAAAATAATTTGAAAGCTTTCTGGATAAAAAGGAATTTATATCAGTCGTTTTGCTTTGACTGTTCTCAAATCTACCAAATCCATTTGAAATTGTTTGAATGGAGTAAAAATGCGTACCATGGAGTACACATAGTAGTAGTGTCAAACTGGTTTATGTAGCGTGACAGCCCGCACATCTTGAAGCTAATCGCGTGTCTCTTTATTAGAATGATCTGTTTGTGTTGCCACACATGCCTACACTCTTCTGTCAATGTGATGGAAGAGTAAGCACGATCATCGAAAAATGCCACACTTTTCCAATCGATGATGCTCCAGTGTAGTGGATTACTGGTCCACTACAGCCACACTTTCTTATTTTGCACTTTCAGGCATGGTATCCAAATGGACTACCAGTTGTTAAGCTGAAATGGGATTTCTGTTTGGCTATTATAGTAGTCTATTTCTAGAAATAGTGTTTTGCAGTCTGCAGGCATATAAAATCCTTCCAAACTCTTAAAAAAATTAGAGATAAATAATGTAGATAATGCTCCAACATAAATTAAAGATGGAATCTTTACTCAAGTGAAACAGATTATGGAGTATCTAGCTCTCAACAGATGTCTTAAGAACAACAAAACACAACGGAAACCATTGATCCAAAAAGATTGTTTATTTGTACGGATGCGCATTTCGGCAGCCAAGCTGCCTTCGTCAGCGTATACAAAGAGAAATGATCAGAACAGACGGTTCTATTAAGATGAAAATTAAAAAATTACAACGTCAATATATAGTAAAAAAGTACAAGCCAAGAACGAATCAAAAGAAATTAAAGTAAACAACTGCAGTAAGGAACCAATCCAGTCACTTATGGGAAAGCCAATCAGGTGTCATTGTTGTCGTTTGTATGGATTTTCTTTTTACTGGCCAATGTGGGGAGATGTAAGAACTTGGTTACATCTCTCCAATCAGATACAATCAACAGGCCTGCATCGCTATTGAGAATTTTGGTAGGGTCTTCACTGGTGATAGCGTATAATTCAATGAAATTCAAGAGTCTTGGGTCACTTGTGCTATAGAGGATTCTGAAGTCTTCCTGCTTGTAGTCGTGTTTGCAGTCGAGGACGTGATCCGCAAATCTGGACACAGCGAATTTTCCGTGCTTAGGACGCGCTAGGTGTTCGCTTATCCTCGTCTTCACTGCCCTCCGCGACTGTCTGTAGTAAACCTTGTCACATTTTGCATATGGCAGCATGTAGACCCCGGGTTTGTCTTCTTGAAGAACTATATCCTTAGGGCTCCTTAACTGCTTTCCGATCGTGTTCGCGCTTTGGAATGTAATGGAGAGGCCAAAGTCTCTGGCTATCTTCTTCATGCCTGTATTGAGCTGTTGGTTGTATGGTAGAACTATGTTGATTCTGGTTATTTTACTTTTCTGCAAGTTGTGATCTCATCAAATACCATTTTCTGTTTCACTTTCTTGGTGATGCTGTTGACTGCTTCTTTCTTGAACCCATTAAACAAGGCGTATTCTTCAATTGTTTCTAATTCTTTCCTTCTGGTTTCATTATTGAGTGGGATGATATGCGTCTTATGAACCAGATGATAGGCTGCCAGTTTGTGTGGGTGGCTGTGGTTGGAATCTTGCTTGATAAAATTGGGGATAAATTCCACCGAAATGCGCATCCATGCAAATAAACAATCTTTGTGGATCAGTGGTTTCCGTTGTGTTTTGTTGATCTTTGTCCACAGTTTCTGGCTCCTTTGCTCACTATAGATGTCTTAAGGTTTAGAAAGGAGGAATCCCTGACCTTGAGTCAAGTTTCTGCTCTATCGTTTGGCTTCCACTGTGACTATTTCAGTGCTCCCGCTAGCCTATTTTAGGAGGGCGCTGTGCCCTGCCGAGAGAGTAGTGTGCTTGTTCCCAAAAACAGTGCTTTTCCTCGAAAATAGTGCTTATCAATTTGCTCTTTCTCTTCCATGTATCCTTCCACCTGATTTTATAAAACAGAAAGCACACAATTAGGCTTAGCCCTGCCCCTCGCCCCCCTTTCCCATGAAATGCCTCGACACTGCATGATATGCCCTCATGCTGCAGTTGACACCCTGTCCTCTGTCAATTTTAGTGGGAGCACTGTATTTAGTAGTCTTTAGGACATTTGGAGAAAATCTTGCTGTACCTGTCCATGGTATGCAGTTGGTCAGTGGTTTGAACAGTATGCAGGATGCAGAATTTTTCCTTTCATTTTTCATTTTAACAGACACAAACTCTGTGGACTCCTTTCATTGAGAAGGTGTTGTTGGAATTGAATTATTATTGGCTCAATGTCTTTTGCAACATGCTTGGCTCACATGAACAGCTGTACAAAGAAGCCTAACATCTCCTTTCTAAGAACTACTGTTATGTAAAAATTGAACTACTTTTTCTTGAAATAAAACAAAATCAAGAACGTGCAATACTTTAAGAATAATCACACTTAAACAATGAAAAATCAAAACTCATTCCAAAGGCAAATGAATAATATGTTATCATGATAATTTTTATTATATTTCATTAATATTCAGTATAAAAATAAATACTTTACATCATCAAAGTAAATAATCTCAAATAACTTAGACATATTAATTAATTCCAACTCAACTATATACAGATTCATCATCAATCATGATTCATTTTTGGAATGTAAGGACTAAACTATTTAAATGCAACATGTCTATATGAAATTAAACTTAATAATAGAAATGAATTTACAAGTTTACTTTCCTCAAAATTTAATGAAAAAATTCATATCTCCATCCATAATGATGTTGCTTTGTGCAACAATTTACAACTGGTAATTACCAACTATACCAACCTGAAAATGACTTTTTTCAGATACTGGCAAACACAATGCTATCAAACTTTAAACGTTTCTTTACATTTAGATATGAATTTTTACAAATTACTATTTACTTTATTCTTGCATCTGGTTAATTTATTTGACAGAATCTTCAGTAAGAATCTCCATTTCTTTCCGTAACTGTTCTCCCCGTTTGCCCACAAGATTGCAATAGTAATAGGCAGCAGGAGTATTGCCTAAACAAAACAAGTAACGGGCATACTCTAGGAAGACAGCTTCAATAAGAGAACATAAATAGAATTAAGGGAAAAACTATATTTCAAACAATAATGCTTATTTAAATAACTATCTACTGTATTAAATTCAACATTTTATCAAAATAAATAGTGATAATCTATGTTCATACTTAATAGCTAAAAAGAAACATTTATGTTCAATGGGAAGAAAAAAAAATCCCAGAATTGTAGTATAGCCAATCAAGTTCTGTTATAGAAATATTCTAGAATTTGATCATCGCATTCTTTATGATGTCCTCAATGGCTGTGAAACGTATCTCTTTGAGACCATTTTCAGAGTAGAATACAGTAAAAAGTCACTTGGAGCGAGATCCAGAGAGTATGGTAATTGTGTAATGACAAATTTTTTTTTATACTCTGTGAGGAATTGCTGCACAACAAGTGCCATGTGAATCTGTGCATTATAGGGATGCACAAATCGCTCTTTCAGCCACTTGTCATGCCACTTCCTCTAAACTGCATCACATTGCCTTTGCAAAACTTGCATTCAGAAATGATACAAACTCATGTTGCACCAAGCCGTCAATGTCAAAGTATGCAATGCGCATCACTTTTTCTTTAGATCTAACAAGGGGCAATTTTTTGATCATGGGGACAATGCTGAGTACCACTGATTCCTGCATCTTTCTCTATGGATTGTAGGTGACCACCAGTGACGATCTTTTCAAAAGCCAGGTCCTGCCTACTTTTCTCAATTGGTTATCCAACCACGCCTGGCTGCCATTTTACACGATCTCAATTCTATCTAGAGAATTTGGGACACGTTGGAACATGTTGTAAAGATAAATCAAAATCACCTGACAAAATTTGGACTCAAAAAGTCAGTTTGTCATGGAGTTGTCCAAACTAGATATAAAGATGACCTGCATTGCCATATTGATAGTATGTCTAGAAATGTCTAAGCTGTAACTCCTTTATTAAGTAAAGTGATCATTCTGTAATTTTTGTCTGCATTTGTACTACAGCCACACTAAGTGGCTGTGAATGCCAGGGTGAAAAATCTTGTCATTCTCGAGACCAGTGATTCTCCGATTCGAATCCTGCTAGGAGCATGGATGTTTGTTTGTCCTCTACAAACATGTGTAAGGCATGGAAGAACCATCACATTTAAACTTCCAAGGAATTCTAGCTATTATACAACTGAATTAGTGTTTCCCAAAATTAAAAAACAACAGAAAATTTCAAAAAAACAATAGCTGGTTATGTCCCAAATGAGATTGCTGCTAGCCTGTAACGTATGTCCAGATGTCAGCTCTTGATAAAATGACACCAAAATAAGTTATGAGATGTATGTCCAGATAAAATTTGGACCTACTTTTTTTTCTTATGCCATAAGCTTTCCCCCTTCTTCAATAACTTTCCGTTCCAACTGGACGTCATTCTACTAAGTGGTTCTTTTTTTATAGCGTTTTGAAACTTAAACTTTAATTATAATCACCCTGTATTTCAGTGAAGGTTTTGTGCTAATATTTTTATATTCTGATTACAGGGTGTTGTCTCTACTGTAGTTTGTCAAGTTTCCTGAAAATGGCACTGCATTGGCTTGAAAACCCAGCACGTTATAAACAAAAAACTTACAAAAAAATTTCGATTTTTTTAAAGAAATCTTTATATATCTCCATGAACATACAGGGTCGGGACACATTAATATGACCACCTGCGAGTATCTGGAATATCCATCTTTGGCGGCAAGCACAGCAGCTAGTCGACGTGGCAGAGAGTCAATAAGTCCTCGGAAGGTGGTTGCAGGTATCTGGGACCATTCGGCGATCGGTGCATCCCGTAATTCCATCATCGTGCGTGGTGGAGGGTCCAGCTTGCAGATATGGCGATCGAGATGGTCCCACAAATGTTCAATGGGTTGAGGTCCGGGGAGTTTGGTGGCCATGGGAGTAGTTTGAATTCATCCTCATGCTCCTCGAACCAGTCATGGACAATTTTGGTAGTATGGCAGGGAGCATTATCCTGTTGAAAGGTGCCATCACCCTGAGGAAACACTGTCGACATGAAGGGGTGTACCTGGTCTGCGACGATCGTCAGGTAATGAACAGCATTCAGTGTACCCTCCAGCGGTATAAGTGGACTCAGACCATACGACGAAAACATCCCCCAAACAGTCATACCTCCCCCATCAGCCTGTCGTCTGCCAACGATGGTGTCGTGATGGCTGTTCTCAGATGCTTCCCGGCGAATTCTTCATCGTCCGTCCACTTTGTTCATCAGAAACCGCGACTCGTCAGAGAAAGCAACCCTTTGCCACTCAGCCGTGGTCCAATGGCGATAGTCCATTGCGAACTGGAGGCATTTTCAGCGATGCACAGGCGTCAACATGGGTGCTGTTACCATACGCCTGCTCTCGAGCCCCGACCTCAAGAGGGATCTTTGCACTGTCTTGGTGCTGACACGCCTAGCGGCCCCACTGTTCATTTGCTGTGTGAGTTGCTCGCCTCTAGGATCGATAGCCCATGGGGCCCCACAGTTACTTCTTCGGTTGCTCGAAACTATCTGGTTCATCCAGTCGCAGCGGCAGCCCTAGAGCAGTTCACAAAGGTTGCCGTTTCTGAAATGGTGCCCCGTTTGGCCTGATAGCCAATGATCATCCCCTTTTGGAGGTCAGACAGGTCGCTTGCTCTGCCCATGATGGCAACACTTGCTGTGTTAACGGATGCTACTACACGTCTGCTGTTGTCAGCTTTTAATGAAATGCAATGATTTTTATCTGCACACTACGGGACGTTCCAACATGTTCAAGGAGAGGTGGTCATATTAATGTGTCCCGACCCTGTACGTGCTATTCTCATACAAATGAATGCAGATAAGTTAAAGAAGCCTCAATCATATGCTACAGCTACAACGCATTTCAAGCATTATTTTTTTACAGGATAATCCCAAACATTATTTTTTGTTCAATTTGTTGCTGGTCCCCTATTTGCCTTCGAGACAAAACCTTCGCTGAAATATATGAGGTATAGCATGCTCTTCCTTACCCCCCTGAAGTTTCAGGATAATTCATCAAGTATTTTTCTAGATACTTGGCACAACGTCTTAAAGTCAAAGGTGTTCATGTTTGTTTGTCTGTACTTAATCACATATTCAGTCATAAAAAAAGGAGGATTCTTGAATATTCTTAAATTTTTAAATTAAGTCATCAAACTCAAGTGCCATTTTTAAATTTCACTTTAAAAAAAAGGATATTATTTATCTGATATTTTTTTGAAATTCCAAATTCGTCACAAGAATGAATGAACATGGCAGCCCTTTCGACTGCTTTCATTGACATCAGAATCTCGATAACTTTCTGAAACTGGGCCATTGAGAGTAGTACCAGAACTGCTTTTTGCTGAAAGATAAATCATTAATATTTAATTGGTTTTAAACAAGCTTCAATGATAGCACAGTGAAAATGTTTAAAATATGCAAACAATGAGCTTCAAAAGTGGTTCTCAACCTTTTTTTTCTCCTAAACACTCTTTTCACCATTTCAGAATATCATTTCCTCTTTTCTAAAATATCTTAGCCTGGTTCCCACATGCATAAAAACAACAGCAGAAACCACAAGGCAGAAAATTTTCTGACATCACATTCTGCTTTTGTCTTTCTACCCAACAGAAAACTCCTAAGATTTTTTTCCGAGTTGGATTGAGTCATGGCCTACAAAGATAAGAAAATTTTTGTCGGGCAGAAAGACGAAAGCAGGAAGTGACGTCAAAACATTTCTGCCTTGTGGTTTCTGCCGTTGTTTTTATGCATGTGGGAACCAGGCTTAACTGCCATATACAGGGTTGTGCATAACCTTTTGCTAGGGGTCTGGAAAATAAACAAAACTAAGTGGAATGTTCTGCAGTTGATAATCAAAAAGTACATTTATTTCTGCTTTTATCACATCAATATTTAGTGTGGCCACCACCTGCTTCTCGAACAGCACGCATCCGTTTCGGGTAGGAGCGGAGGAGTGTCTCAAACAGAGCAGTATCGTACTCCACGTCCTTCAGCACAGATGTCAGGTGTCCCATTAGAAGGTCTCGAGAATAACGATTTTCACCACGTTCTTGAATCATTAAAGATTCCACTGCGTCTTTTAACACGGCTCCAAAATGATCAGCAACGTTTAGGTCAGGGGATGCACCGGGCCATTCATTTGATGAGAAGAAATCGATAGCACTTTCTCTTAGGATTTGCTGTGTTGCATTAGCCTTAAAACGCTGCTCTTCACTGTCATTTATTAAACCAGCCATATTTGTTTGATACCAATAGACGCACAATGAACTACTCTCTGCCGAAGCGTCATAAGAGTGTGCTACAACGCTGCGGTTTAAGTCGCAGCCCCCTAGCAAAAGGTTATGCACAACCACGTACAACTGCAAGCAAAAAAAGAAAAAAAGAAAAAAAAGAACAGATGGGTCAATTTTAATGAAATTGCACAAGAGCATAGTATATGTCCATTTAACAAGTGCAACATGTGATTTAAATTTCAAAACGATATATGCACAGGATCCTGGTACAAGGTGTCCAAAAAGTTCCAATAAAACAATTTAATATGCCGTATACCCATCACGAGCATGAATGCAGGCCTCGATTCTTGCATGCAGATGGTTGTACAGATGCTGGATGTCCTGGGATACATTGTTCTTAACATCCAGAACCTGTTGATGCAATTGTGCAAGAGTTAAGACTGGTGTGCTACGACCACGGATGTACCATCCATCAAGTCCCAGACATGCTCAATTGGACACAAGTCTGGAGATCATGCTGGCCTGGAAGTCGAACCACACGTCGGAGAGCTTTAAGGTAGCACAGGAAATATGGGTGTGCATTATCCTGCTGGAACAGCATAATACCCTCCTGTTACAACAGGATGTACTTTGCACTGTTCATTGTTCCATTCATAAACATCAAGGATGAGCGCGAGTTGTGATGACACCCCATGCCATTACACCAACTATTGGTCCTGTGTTCCATAGATGAATGCACTGTGGAAGATGTCGCTCTCCTAGTCTATGTTGCACAAGTTGAATCCATCGCTAATGCGCAGGCAGAATCTGTTCTCATCACTTAAGACAATAGACCTCCATTCAGCTCTTTCGTGACACCAGTGCAACTGCACAGAATGGTGTTCTTGCAGAAATGGTAGTCTGGCTAGAGTGACACCTGACTGCAATCCTACTGCAAGTGAACAATTGTGAATGGTGCTATTCTGACCTTTATCGCTGCTCTGTAGGTGTTCAGAGCTTCCCTTACAATCCGATGGCCTTGACAAAAATCAGTAATGCATGGTTATCCAGAACCAGATCTATGTGTGCGAGTACCTTCTGTAGACCACTGCTACCAAAATCGAGCCACCAGAAACTTTAACTCCAATGTGGGCAACGATTTGCTGATAAGACCATCCAGCCTTTCGAAGTCCGACAATCCGACCTCTGTCAGTTCCTGCACAGGAGTATGGCTGCGTGTGCATGGCATTGCAAGTGTTGAGACTACTCTAGTCTGTTACAATACATGCCTGATTGATGATTTTTTGTAAATTAGGGATGAACTATTCTTCCAGTGAAGGGACTTTTGGGGCAACCTATACCAGGTTCCTATGCACATAACGTCTGGAAATTTAAATCATTTGTTGTAAGTGGCCCATGCTATGCTCTACTGCAATTTCATTAAAGTTGACCCATTCCTTCCATGTGTTGCATTTTTTTTTTTTTTGCTGCCAGTATATATAAAAAGCAAAGATAATAATGTACAGAGCTAGCAAGAAATAAGTTTCCCACTTCAGAGTGCTCTGGAGTGCATTCCACTGCTCCAAATCAGACAAAATTTATACTGCAGATAATTCAAATGATGCGCTTGTCATTTATTAAATATTAAAAAATAGTACAAAAATCTCTCGATAGGTAGCACTGGAGCATACACATAAATATTGAATATGCTTACACATATAAATGTTTAATATGTAGCACTAAAACTGCCAAATATGTCCCCTTTCATTTGGAAAAATCTGCTCTAATCGCAAAACTATATTTTCCACAGCTGAAAGTTGCGAGTTTGCCAGAATATCCAGAACATGGGACCGAATACTATCCTTCAGATCTGGCAAAGATTCAGGCCTTCTTCGAATAATGCCAATGGGCAAGCGATGTAACATAAATGGTGTTTAACTTGTTCAACATATGCAAATAAATTCCATTCATATTACAGTGCCATCTATTGGTGAATATGAATATATAAATTTTTTATTTAATAAATGTCAAGTGCAACATTTGATTTATCTGTAGTACAACTTTTGTCTCATTTGGAGCAGCAGAACACACTCCAGAGCTATCTGAAGTGAGGAAACTTATTTCTCACTAATCCTGTAAAATGGAAAAGTTCTGCCAATCTGCAGTCATAATTTTATCCTCCCATAATGAAACCATAAAATTATCCCTTGGTTGAGAATCACTGGGTTATAATATCAAATTTTACATAACATTTATTGATTATATGATTTCATTAAATTATGCCAACTACATGCATTTTGTTACTTCCCAATGTGTGGAAATACAGCACATTAAGTCAGGAGGAATTTTTATATGAATAATATTTTGTGAACAAGAGTTTTTTTCTTCTTTGTTAAGGCAATTTTGTATTACATAATTTGTGGAAGGTGCCTAATATATTTGTTTGTTTCCAAAGCATTACACACATGGTGATTTTTTCAATTACAAATCAAATCCTGGTTAAATGGAATTAGGTCAAGTGAATAGGGAGACATTCTAAGACTTCCCTCCTACCGCTGTAAGAGATTGTTAATGGGGCTAGCTTTATCATGCAAGAATGGCACTCCCATGTATTTCTTTTATGGGGGAACAATATTTCTACATATCACCGCTGTTCCACTTTATTCACTTCTATCTTTGAATGATGTCTAATAAAATTAAATGTTTGTTGTGTTACCAAGAAATCACTAGCGTGTATACATGTACTGCCATTTGCTAATGGTTTTATAAATGGGATAGGCTTTCAAATGTACGAGGGGAAGTTAGTAAGTAAGTTCAAATGGATATAGATATGAAACAAATAAGAATATTGACTTGAAAACTACTTTTATTTCTCTGCATAATTTCCCTTACAATGAGGTACTTGTCCCATCGTTTCACAAGACCCTCACACAAATAGCACAAAATTCTTTGGGCTGCTGTCTGAACCAGGCAAGTGACATTTATACAGCTTCATCGCCAGGAAAGTGATGCTCAGTCTTCTGGGATCACTAGGGAATACTGCTTACCACATTCGGCAGTGAGAGTATGCTGTAAATGCAGACTCCTACTGTAACATCTCATGAAACTTTGTAATGCCATTTGACTGAACTGACCAAAATTCCTCATCAAAGGCATGTTGTTATTGTATGCGCATCCTCATATTGCAAGCTGTACAAAGGGAAGTAACCGCCTGGTTCAGACAGCACCCCAAAGAATTTTATGCTGCTGGTTTTGAGGGGCTTGTGAAACGATGGGCCAAGTGCCTCGTTGTACAGGGAGATTATGTGGAGAAATAAAAGTAAGAAAGGATACCACTATTCCATATCAATGAATTTTATAACAACTCATATGTACATTTTAGAGCTCCCTGTCTACTTCATCAGAGAGAAACAATAAGTCAATATTTTTATTTGTTTCATTCTACAGGGTGAATACAAAAGTCTGAACCCCCCTTTTATTTTTTGAACCGAAGCAGATATGTCAATTTTGATGAATCCAATGAATAGGAAGTTGTGGGTGGCCTATCCCATGGTGCACTTTTCATCATCCCAAATATGCAAATTAGGACACATTCAAAATTTATCTCAAAAACCTGTAAGGGATAGAGAAAAAAACCCAATTGCAAACTTGTTCAGCATAAAAAAACAAATAAAACAAAAAAAATCATCCAAATCAGACCAACCAATCACCCACAATCACGTGGTGAACTGTTTGTAGCTTACAAACAGTCACACTGCACAAACAAGTTACTTCAAACAGTTTAAAAAAAAGTTAATCAACAAAATGCTCGATGTGACGACCGTGGGCACCATAACACAATCACTCCTCTGCACGCTTCCTGGATTCGTTGAACCAGATCCTCCAGTGAGGCGGGCTGCGTAGCATAAACCTTGTCCTTCAGGTATCCCCACAAGAAAAAGTCAAGTGGTGTAAAATCAGGGGAGCGGGATGGCCAATGAACTGGTCCTCCTCGGCCAATCCATTGTTGTCCAAACATCTCACTTAGACGCTCGCGAACAACCAACCCGTAATGTAGAGGAGCTCCATCATGCTGAAACCACGTGCGCTGATACGAGGCCAGTGGCAAATTGTCAATGAAGTCTGTGACTACCACGTTGAGAATTTCAGCCTGGTAGTGCTCTGCAGTCAGTATTCCATCGTAATAATAGGGTCCAACCACAGTGTCATTGTACAATCCACACCACACATTGATTCTCCAGTTCACTTGATGAGTTGCTTCTCGCAGACATCGTGGGTTTTCGTCTGCCCAATGATGATGGTTGTGCCTGTTGATAACTCCATCCCTGGTGAACTGGGCTTCATCTGTCCACAACACCTCATGAATGAAGTTTGGATTGTCATCCAGGCAGATAAGTAACCAGTTGCAGAAGGCGGCCCTAGCAACATACCGTAATTTTCGGCAGTAGCGCCGCGGCATTTCTGTTAATAAAAGTGAAAATTTTGGCGTCTGCGGCATATCAGCCGCTGCGGCGCTACTGTCGGAGAATTTACAAAAACTAAAAAAAAAGAAAAAAAAAATCTACCCACGATTGTAGGCCTCCTTCATATCGTTCTCTCAACGATATAAAATGAGTAGTGACAATATATTCCTTGATTTATATTTATTGATGAATTTAAAGATGAATTCACATCCCTATTAATTTAAAGTTCACTCCGATAGCGATCGAGCGTTAGCGTTCTTCGACAGCGGCGGATTGAACCACCGGGTTTCGAATTTTCTTTCGTTTCGAATTTTCTTTAAATTTTCGTTTTTCTCGTACGTAGATTTTTGCGTTTTAACGCTTGGGGCTGACTATCAGAATGATTTACGAGCGCGTGCTCAGGTGTTAGAAACACCAGTATTTTATTATATATTATTTATTATTATTATTATTATAAGCAAGGGCACGGTGAAGTATATCTTCACCATGAGCAGAATATGTTTCAAATTCGCCAAAGCAACGTGCAAGCTATACAGCAGCTTTTAAACTAACAGCTAACATTGAAAAGGCCTAAGAGCAATCGTGAGCAGCGAGGCAGTTAAGACTCGACGAAAAATGTATTCAGTGCTGGAGGAAACTTATGCAGAAATATATTATACGTACGAAATTAAAAAATTTTTCCCACTCAAATGCGTATTACTTTTATTGAAGCATATAAGAAAAACTGTTTTTAGATTACCGATTGCATGTATGGTGGGGGGGGGGGTATCAGCCGCCGCCGCGTTACTGTCGGAGATTTTACATTTATGTTAAATTTTTGCTGCTGTGGCGTATCAGCCGAACATTACGGTAATCCAATGGCAGTAACTCCTGGTGACAATGATTATGGTATGCGTGAAAATGATGTGCATGTAGAATGTTGAGAACAGTTCTCTGATGGCACCCAACATCTGCAGCAATTGCTCTGCTGCTTGTGTGGGGATTTGCAGCAACTGCAGCCAGAACTAGTGTTGCTGTATCCTCGTCGCCTTGTGCCCTTGGTCGTCCTTGTTCTGCATTAACATTCCCTGTAGCCTCGAATCTTTGAATAATGTGACGCATTGTTTGACAAGATGGATGGCGTTCGTTAGAGTATCTGTCTCGATACAACCTAACTGCCGCATGTAGGTTTCTCCTTGCATCTCCGAAGCAGAAGATCATGTTGACCATTTCCAGAACAGTGTAGCTTGCTATCCTGGAATTGTTCTGTCTTCTGTGTGCTGAAACATGCCTTTTATTTGCTTTTCCGCATGAAAGTGAATATGAGTATGGTAATTTATGTTAATTTTTTGATTTGCATGCTTTACATGGTGGAAATATCAACATTCAATTTTCCTTGTACAGTGTGACTGTTTGTAAGCTACAAACAGTTCACCACGTGATTGTGGGTGATTGGTTGGTCCGATTTGGACGATTTTTTTTTTTGTTTTGTTTGTTTTTTTATGCTGAACAGGTTTGCAATTGGGTTTTTTTTTCTCTATCCCTTATGGTTTTTGAGATAAATTTTGAACGTATTCTAATTTGTATATTTGGGATGATGAAAAGTGCACCATGGGATAGGCCACCCACAACTTCCTATTCATTGGATTCATCAAAATTGACATATCTGCTGCGGTTCAAAAAATAAAAGGGGGGTTCAGACTTTTGTATTCACCCTGTAAATATATTTGTAACTTACTTACTGACTTCCCCTCATATATATTAAATGGGTTACATTACCAAAAACCACACAAAAAGTAGATAACAGTGAAGAAAACAACCTGGTTTCTAACTAGGGACCTTTGGGTTACTAGCCCAATGCCTTAACCACTAAGCCACCATGAACAATGGAAGCATTTCGCTATTAAACCTGTCCAATGAGTATAGATTAAAGCTCAGCCTTGTTCACAAACCAAGACTATCTTTAATATTATATGGCAAATAACGAAAGACTCTCTGTATCTACAAGGGCAAATCAAAAATTATCTACACTTTCACCATAATACACCTTCTGCGCATTCATGCCTAGAGTTGGTATGATTGCAGTCACATGTGCAAAATTTGATCCTGATCGCATCATTTGCCTTTTGACTATTACGAAGTAAACATGTCCGCTCCACTACAATTTGCACCAAAGAGGAACAACGAGCAGTGATCAGATTTCTCTGGTCGGAAGTTGCAAAAGGGGCTGAAATTTACCGCAGATTTTTATCAACAATATGGGGACAGTGCTTTATCATGTAAGAGTGTTTTTTCATGGATTGAGAAGTTTAAAAGTGGCTGGAGGGTATGATGCATGAAAAGGAAGCAGGATGCCCGTTAACCTCCACCACGAATGACAAGATTCAGCAAGCTCGAGAAATGGTTCTGGCAAATAGGCAAGGTAACATAGATGAGGTAGTGTATACTGTGAACATTAATCATGGTTCTGCCTGTCAAATCATCCACAGACTTGGATGTGCAGAAAGAAGAGAAAAAAATGGCTTCATGACCAACCGAAAACTTCTTCTTGGAAGGAATATACAACATTGTGGACCACTGAACCAAAAATAAGAAATCAAAAAATGAACAAACATCCATAACTTACCTTTTGATTTACTTGAGATGAAACCAAATGATCAACCCATCTTTTCATTACTTCTAAGCAATCCGAATAGTTGAGTGTAGCCTAATAATGAAAAGAAAAATTTTACATTCTTCTTGATTTTAAACTTCATTGGAAACAGTGTAAAATTCAATGAAATTGTTTATCATATCTCTAGATCAAAATCACAGCTTTTAACAAATGATTTGAAGGAATCAATTACATAAATCAATTTCTAAGGGTAAATAAGAGTACACTTTAATAAGATTTTTTCCAGATGTATAATCTATAGTGCCATTAATGCCTAGAATTCTGCTGGAAAATAAGTAGGATCATTTGTATGTTACTTATACATGTCATGATTCTTTAAATGAAGTACTATAAAGTATCAAAATATACTATAAAGTATGTGGTCAGCTGAGTAAGGCTGAGCAGAGCATGATTATTTCATTAGGGGAACAGTGAGTGGCAAAAATGAAAATCTGAAGGAATTATCAACTCATCAGATTTAACTTGAAGGAACTTTGCCACACTAAACCCCCATCCTGGCCAAAAGCAGATTGGAGGCTGTTAATAGGGATTAGAAATGACAAATACACACACCATGGCACTGCAAGAATCGAGCCCGCAATCTGATGATCACGAGAGCCTGAGAATCTGTGCCTTAACACTCTTGAACACCAAGGTCCGTGCAAAATGGAAATAGAATACCATAAAAGAGGGTGATTTTGTGACTAGTAGGGCAAATTTATGACAGGTATAAATTTGGTATTTCAAGTCTCCCACCATGATTATCGAGCGCTATTCACTCGGGATAGTATCTTTAGATAGCTTGAAATGTGGTGCCAAATTTGTAAAGCTTTAGCCTCCATCACTAATTCACCTACTAATCACAAAGTTGCCCCCATTTACAATATTATATTTGGAAATTAAAATGGCAAATAAAAAAGAAAAAACACTGACAACAAGATTACTGATCTGCTGTAACTGTTTAAAAGCAAAGAGTATCTAGATATTGGGTTGTTCCATAATTTCACAGCATTTTTATTTTCACTTTAATCCTCTTACGATTTGTTTGTTATTTCTGCTCATCATTTTCTTAAATGGACTATTTTTTTTTTCAAATTTCTGACTCATAAAATGGAATTTGCAAGTGGCAAAAAGCAGCATTTTCAACATCTGTTATTCTTCATCTCGTCTGGGCCAAAAATGCCAGGACATCATGCCATGTATGGAGATGCCATAAGTGAATCTACTGCTTGGAAATGATTTACCAAGTTCAAAAACGGTGAGTTCGACTTGGACGGCACTCCCCACACCAGTCAGTCTTCAGAATTCAAAGAGGAGTGTCTCAAGGCACTTTTGAAGGAGGAGGATCATCAAACAGTCTTAAGTCATGGAATTTGTAGAGATATGAAACTAGTTTCGCCATTTATTCCCGGCTTTATCAAGGATATACACTTGAGGCTTCATGTCCTTATATCAATAAATTGGGAGTTCTTAATAATGCTTCTAACAATGAAATTGGTGAACAACTTACGATTAAAAAGAAACTCTTTAACCACAACGATATAAAGATTGAAAAAATACAACCCGATTCTGCTGGAAGCACTTTTCGAAAGCCTTGCTTTCATTATTCAACAGCCAAAGGAGAATCTCAAGAACAGTTCTCTCAGTTTTACTCAAGGTTCCTTTGGCTGTTAAATAATGAAAGCAATGCTTTAGAAAAGTGCTTCCAGCAGAATCAGGATGTATTTTTTCAATCTTTATATCGTTGTGGTTAAAGAATATCTTTTTAGTCATAAGTTGTTCATTATCACTATCCACATTATTTTAATTGTTTATTTAATGAAATTGGTAAAGACTTTACAATACAATAAAGGGAGAACATGACAACGCGCAACCTCACACGGCAAACATTGTCAAAGATCCCCTCCAAGAGCTCAATTGGAAGGTTCTTGCATTTGCCATATTATCCGGATCTTGCACCAACCGATTGTCACGTTTACCAGCCATTGTGAACCATATGCACGGCATAATCTTCGACAACAATAAGAACCTCGAAAACTGGCTCGACAACTTCTTCAAGTCCAGAACTGGTGATATCTGACGGAATGGAATTAACAAATTGGTCGAGAGGTGAGAGCAGGTCATAAACAACAACGGAGAATACATAATTGATAAATTTGTTGTTATGTTGTAGTTTTCAGTAAAAGTTTTCAATAAATATAAATGCTATGAAATTATGGAACAACCCAATATTATCTACTAATTGATCTATTGATATATTAATTCCAGTTCTTTTAGAGTTCATTAATGCTATTTTATTAAGTTTATAAGTAATATGAAAAGAGATTACCTTAGCTAACCATGCTGCTTTGTTCCAGTGTCCATAGGACTGTAAATAACGGCAAGCGTCGGCTGATTTGTTTATGAGACAAAGTAACTGAACACCTTCAGATATGTGTCCATTTGCTATCAAGTTTGTTCCAACCAATTTTATTGTACTCTGTGCAGCACCAGAAGAACAAACACTAGACACCAAACATGCCCTTAAAATAAAAATTATTCATATTAAATAAAGACTAAACATAGCATCCAATAATGAAAATTATCTCTTTTACAGTAGATAGTCTCTAAATGGTGAAGGGGGAAAATTCCTGAAACCTTCATGTTCAATCATTTTTTAGGTAGATTATTCAGTAGAACACCATTTATGACAAAAAAACATTAAAATTTATAAAATAAAAGAAATTTTAATTTAAAAAAAGAATCATTGAAGCCATGACGAAGTTACAAAATACTCAAAAAAAAAAAAAAAAAAAAAAAAAAGTAAAATGATGATGATATAAAAAAGTAATCATTTTGTACAGGCATCTCTTTATCATAAGAAACTGATACAAAAGTTTTAATGCTGAAAATACAAATTTCTGCGAATACTTCTTCAACACACTAAAGTTTCTCTCCTTAATTTGTAGATGATTATCTCTTTTTGCAAAGCTGATAAATGTCTCATTTTGTCCAAGACAAGAATACAGACATCTCACTTTTTAAACACCATATGCTTTATTTTTTAAGAGGCTACACTCTGCTGATAACAAAGAAGGAGGTGATGATATTAGTTCCCATTTTCACTTTCATTCGCAGAAAATAATTACAGTACATGTAGCCTCCAATCTTTGCAGAACATGTAAGAAACCTAATTTATTCATTGCCCAAAGTAGAGTACATGAAATATTTGAATAATAACAAGAAAAGCCCTTTTGTTACTTAATAAGTGGCATTTCCTGTTAATAAATATGACATCATAGTCATTAAATGTTTCTTTTTTCTTTTGTTTAAACCAATCAAATGTACACAATATGCAAGGTGTTCCAAAAAAAACAAAAAAAAATTCCCAAGGAAGGTACAGGAAAGTAGTGGAAGCCCAGAGATCACATATTTTTACCTTTTAACCCCCCCCCCCCCAATTTTTTAATCGAAAAATTGACTTTCTCAAACATAGTATTAAGAAAATGAAAAAAAAAGCGCTCTATCTTCCTTCATTTCTCATCATTTCCGATCGAATGATATATCACATGCCATAATGCTGCCATAGTTCTAAAGACCAAGTGACTGCCACCCCCACAACTCCAACCCCATTGGGACAATTTGGCCCAACTTCATAATAAAGTAGGTCTTGCCTACAGGAATCTGCATACCGAATTTCATTCCTTTACATACCTGAATACACTTAGATCTTTTAGAGGACAGACAGACATTGTGAAACCAATAAGTGCTCCATTCTTCCGCTACTTAATAATTTATTAATTCATTAGTAATTTGAAATAAACAGCCGAGTCACATTAATGTGACCACTTGTTAATATCCAGGATAACCGTGGCAGAGGAACTAGATGGGCTGGGAGAGACTCAATGAGGTGCTAGAAAGTGTTCACAGGGATATTGAGCAATCCTGACTGCAGTTGAGATCAGTTGAAATATTAATTCCTGGCTTTTATTAGCTGAGACAGAAATGGAAGATATAAACTGAAGAATATATGTATGTCTGTTTCATTAGGTTAGATTTAAAAATTTATTGAAATGTACTGTACTATCACTATCCAGATCATGTGTTCTGTGGAAACCATAGTTAGCTGGCATTCTACTGAATTTTTTTTAAAAAACAGATATTAGTGATTACAAAAGAGTAAAAATGAATATTTTTAAAATACAGGGTGTCTCAAAAAAATGTACTAACACTTTGTTTTTTCAGGTATAGCTAATGTAACAGAATGGCAGGAGATCAACTTAACGTAATTTATGGTAGTAACGCCACGGCTTATCTAATAAAAAAGTTGTAAAAAATGCCTGTGCGGCCTAACTACCGTTTTTTTTTCCAAACAGCATGACAACAACGATTTCAGAAAACTGATACTACTTTGAAGTGATGCAGTTGCATTCCGTCCTGATGAAAATCAAACGAAATTTGTGCATAATATACATTACAGTACCTTAATTTTCCTGTATATACAATGTACAGTTCATTATTTATTACATTTATTCGCTTTTCATTTGAATTCCCCACTGCCCGTCGCCATTTTATCACATCGAAACAAAGTTGTACTTCATGGATTGAGAAGGTACATTCGTATTTTTTTTTGGCGCCGGAAATTCAAATGAAAAGTTGCATAATGAACTTCAGACGAAGTTAGCGTATAATATACATCACAGAACTTTAATTACCCTGTATTTACAATGTATAGTTCATTATATATTACAATATTTCACTTTTCATCTGCACTTCTCGTCGCCAATAAAATACGAATGTAAGTTTTCAAATATGAAGGCCAACAACATGTTTGATGTGGTAAAGTGGCATTCTATTCATATTGAGTTACATTCGTATTTTTTTATTGGCGACGGGAAATTCAAATGAAAAGTCGTATTATGAACTTCAAATGAAATTAGCGTATAATATACATGACAGAACTTTAATTACCATGTAGTTCATAAATGTAAAATCTCCGACAGTAAGGCCGCGGCGGCCGATTCGTTCTGAGCATCGAGATAAAATGTCCGATCCATGGAGCTCATGGTTAATTGCTCCGTGGTCCGATCAGTAAATAAGAGCAAGAGTATAAAAAATTTGTATAATGAACTTCAAACGAAATTAGCGTATAATATACATCATAGAAATTTAATTACTCTGTATTTACAATGTATAGTTCATTATATATTACATTATTTCACTTTTCATTGGAATTTCCCGGTGCCAAAAAAATACAAATGCAACATTATTTTCGGTGGGGGAGGGGGAGGTCCAGACAAAAACTCCAACTCCCATCGGAGAAAATTCTCCTTCTGTATTGTTTACATCTATAATGTTTATTCTTTTTTATTTATTCTTGAGAGCTACTGTCCTGATGAAATTCACAACTAAATTACCGTGTGTTATAGATTAATTAACAGTATACAGCAGTTCAAAGCTTATGCAGTGAAGTTATGAAAAATGTTAAAACTGAATAAAGTTTACTTGATATTTCATTAAGAAATTTGATGTTTTGTTATTTTTTTGTCGATGTGTGAGTGGGAAAGGTTTACCTATCAATGTAGGCTATAAACTTCAAAACGACCTCAAACTAACGATTGATCACGTTATTTTCCCTGACCATCAGCAGCAATAAATTACTTTGTTTTTTAAATAAAATATTGATTTGAATGTTTTTGTTGGTACCTGAGTTCTTTTATTTCAGTTCACAATAAAATCTGGTATACTGTAGATATACTTAATAGAGGTGGGCGATTCGATTCGCTTAATAGAGGTGAAAAATGCATTCGGCGGTGGAGAAAAGAGGAGGGCACTATAGCTGCCCAGCCAAAATTAAAACGTGCCAATAGATACCGGAATCCTTATTGGCCCCATTTAGAGGACGAAGTGAAAAAGTGGATTCTGGCCCATCGGGAAGGTGGACGCGCCGTCTCAACCGTAAGCATACTTTTAAAGGCCAAACAAATTGCTACCGAAATGAATTTGACAGACTTTACCGGTAATCCGACTTGGTGCTATTGCTTTATGGCGAGAAACCAGCTCTCTGTGCATACTCGCACGACGGTGGGTCAGCGTTTGCCCGATGATTGGGAGAAAAAGGTGGAAGACTTTGTAACCTTCGTAAAATCCAAAGTTGAAGAAGCAGGTATGGGCTTTGCGGACATCATAAACATGGATGAGGTTCCTATGTGGTTTGACTGCCCTCCGGAAAAAACCGTGGACGTGAGGGGAGAGCACACGATTCCAATTACAACGACTGGACATGAACGCAGTGCGTTTACCGTAGTGTTATCGTGTGCGGCTGATGGCACGAAACTACTTCCATTGGTGATCTTCAAGCGGAAGACTATGCCAAAAGAAGTTTTTCCACCGGGAATAGTGGTCTCTGTAAACGAGAAGGGGTGGATGACAGAGGCTGTTATGGTGAAGTGGGTAGAAGAAATTTTGAGAAGATGTACAAAAGGCGCATTTTTTAAGCCGAAAAATATCCTGTTAATGGATTCCATGCGGGCGCATCTGACAGAAGACATAAAGAAAGTTTACAACCGAGCCAGCAGCACGACCGCAATCATTCCGGGAAGATTGACAAAAAAACTCCAGCCTCTTGACATTTCAGTAAACAAATGCTTTAAGGCTGGCATTTGCACCAAGTGGGAGAAGTGGATGTCTTGCGGACCACATGAATCCACCAAATCCGGGCTTATGAAGAGGGCAACATGTGCTACTGTTTCAACATGGATTGTTGAAGCCTGGTCGGAGGTTTCTCCATCATGTGTTGTGTCCGGCTTTAGAGCCGCTGGATTGCCGTGCATAAATGATCCTGGAAATGATAATCATGATAAAGAAAATGAAGAAGAAACTGCCGCTATTAATCTCAGAGAAGATTACTTGGCACTATTCCATTCGGATTCCGAAGGTTCTGATTTTGAAGGATTTGATTAGTGTAAGACTTATTTTTTTATTTTGAAAAACTTATTTTTGTAAAACTTAATATTTTTATAAAACTTCTTTTAGACTTTTTTATTTTTATCTATTTTATTTTTATTTATAATAAATTGCGTTTGAAGTTCATCAGAACAGAATGCCACTTTATCGCATTGAAAAAAATTTCCCCGTCGCCAAAATGAATACGAATGCAACTTCCCAATGTAAGGCCAGCAACACTGTTGGGGGGGGGGGGGGGTGCGGCCTAACTACCGTTTTTTTTTTCTAAAATGATACGTTTTTATCGGTGCGGCCTAACTACCGCTGCGGCGTTATTACCGTAAATTACGGTAGCTTTGAAAAGAGAAGTTTGTCCTTAAACGTTATTGGAAGACCGAAAACGCCACAGAATTGCAAAGACGGTTCAGAAGGGAGTTTGATAAACCGCCACCAACGCACCGGACCATCTGAGATAAATTTGAAGCAGGTGGAACCGTTCACAGCGTCAACAAGAAACGTTCTGGACGACCACGGACATCCACCAGCCCTGGAAAAGAAGAGCAGGTATAGGAAACCCTCATTCGATCACCACAGAAATCTCTACGACAAACGGCAAATCCATTGGTGTGCATTATCAGCTTTGTCTGGACAATGACGATCATCAATTTGAACATTTGTGAACATGATTCTTTAATTACATTTGTCTTCTGTAATTCAAGCCTTTAAACTTGTCTCTATGTTCATAAATAACGTTTTTATAGTCATTCAAAGTGTTAGTGCATTTTTTGAGACACCCTGTATATGCTGTACTCTACTACAATATCAAAAACTAAACTGCGCAAAATTAACAATTTGAATAACAATGCAAAAGTTATTTGAACTATCAAATGAAAAACAAGCAGTTCATTTGCCAAATAATGCCAAAAAAAGTTATTTCTAGGGGAGATATTAAATGCCTACATAAAATTGAATCATTACACAATACAGGGTGATTCAAAAATCCGTACCAGACTTCAAAATTAAAATAAACATACAGAGAAGCAGTAAAGTGCAAAAAATTCATGATACCATCAAGCTTCGAAATTTTACAGATTTTAAATATTGGTACAAATCTACTCGATTATCAATAGATAAATTGAAAAGGGAAGGAAAAATTCCACGACCCGGAATCGAACAGGGGACCATGCCTATCGCTGGCACTGCTCTAACCAACTGAGC
>JAHWFO010036887.1:2318789-2340478 GCA_023313115.1 Rhysida immarginata
GCCGCCAGCATGTGAATTGGACTGTGTCGGATTGGGGCAACGTTATGAGTCCACAATGAGTCCAGATTTGCTCTACAACCCGATGATAAGCGTGTAAGGGTCTGGAGGGAACAAGGCACACGCAATCGGCCCGAGAACATCATCGAACATCATGCATTCCGCGATGGAAGCATCATGGTCTGGGCAGGGATTGCATTGGGATATCGCACCGACCTGCACATCTACAGGCGAGGTTCTGTGACAGCTGTACGGTATCGAGATGAAGTCCTAGACCCCATTGTGAAACTGTACGCTGGAGCAGTTGGTCCTTCTTTCGTTTTAATGGACGATAATGCCCGTCCCCATAGAGCTGCCATCGTTGACGACTTTCTGGAGAGTGAGGGGATTGCGCGTATGGAGTGGCCGGCTTACTCGCCGGACCTTAATCCCATTGAAAATCTTTGGGATGCCCTCGGCCGTGCTGTATGTAGACGTTTCCCACCTCCAGCCACTCTTAACGATTTGGAAACTGCCCTACAGGAGGAATGGCTATTACTGGACTCTGCGGTGGTTGATCACCTCGTAACAAGCATGATCACACGCTGTACACTTTGTATGACGTTGAGGGGTGCTCACATACCCTATTAATGTCTTTTTTGTTGTTTGTTTTGCATTTAAACATCATTTCGTTAATGATGCAAATATGTCATCATCTTATAATTTATGTAAATTCAATATTTTTTTTAATCTCTGTATGTAATTCTTTGTTTTGTTTCATGAATAGACATAGAGATACTTACTTTCACCATTTCATATCAATCAAAGCAGTGCTTGTCCATTTATTGGCATTTTACCTCTCCGTGCTTAACTTTTGGAAGTGAGTGTATTTTCCCTTCCTTGGGGTATTTACTACGTTTTTCCTTCGACTTGCATGCTCTGTTTTACTCTTTTTCAGAATTCTTCATCCATTGTTGCTTCTAGCAGTGTTTTGGTCCTTTTTAGTTCTTCTGGATGTGTGTTGTGAGATCCATCTTCCCCACTATCTACTAGCCATTTCAACGGTTACATGTATCACCCTCTTCATCGTGGATTTTTCTTCTGACCTTCGAGTTGTTTGTCACTGGTTCCGGCGGCACTAAGTTGTCCTTTACTATTTGCTTGTGTTTTTTCGCCATCCTGAAGAATTACTATCCTGTGTTTGTTTTTTTTTTCTTTTACTTTCTTGTCAGTGTATTTGTTTTTTTTTTTTATTTCTAAAAGATTCACTTATGCGTTTGTATCACTCAGTTTGTTTCCCTAATAAAGAAAATGATTTTTTGGAGGTTTTGGGTTATTTCATTATCTTATGGAGTTATTATTTTACTTTTTGGGAAAGGGGTTTCTTTTGGTTTGTATTTATTTACCTTCGGATAAGTTTAATAATTTAATTGCTCTTTATTTGGAGTCTTGTAGCACATTGTTTTATAAACTCGTAACAATATGCGAAATAAAAGTTTTTTATGGAATAGTGTCTTCTCCCTGGTTGTTTGGTTATACAGGGCGATTCAAAACTTACTGTGCAGTGGGTGGAAATGGTATTTAATAGAAATAGATGCTGGAAATGGCTGCCACCGGCCTCACTGGATTATAACAGTTGCATGTTGTAAAACACTGCTCAATATGGCTGGTGAGATTTGCTGAACTTCAGTAGTGATTTCCTCCATCAGCTCAGGCAAAGTGCACACGTTTCCATGCACTACTGAACAGTAACTTTTGAATCACCCTGTACACTGTTCATAGTTTCAGGCACTTTGTCAGAAGTTTATGCACCATGATCTCATAAGCTCCATGCCACTTAGAAGGTTTGAGAACTGCTGCTGTAAGTTAGAGTGTTTTCAAGTTAAATTTCCTCAATAAGGCTACTAAGGTTAACTTATGGTTTTTATTGCAATGTAGAAAAATCACAGTTTGCCCAAGTTTATAGGTAAAATCAAGTTAAATACCTGCAGAGAAGAGTGGCACGTGAAAATGTTCCAATTTTTTCCGTTACTTTTTCCCACCCCTCCTGCTTTCCTTGATATCAAGATGACCAACTTAAGTCTTGATTCTCTCTCTTAGGAGTTCATTTCATGGTGATTACGCTTCGCCTCCAGCTACTTACAATGAAACATTTACTAAACTAAACAACTTGGAATTGAAAGAGCCCATATGTACAGCTCCGGCCAAAAAGTTTGTCACATTCAATTAAGCTGCTGTACTTACCTTCCCATCTAAACACATTTGTGGCAGAAGCCAGTTTTAAAAAAAATACATGCAGTGAATTGCCACAAGATTGGTGAAAATTGCAAGCATATGAAGTTTAAAGTAGATAAAATAGGTATCCCAGCGAAACTAAAATTTCGTGCAACAAATAATAGCACTAACATCATATTCATAAATAGATCGAGTCTAGTTTTAAATGCCGATGAAACCAAAATTTTAGAAAAAGGCCTTAAATTTACAGTTGAAGATTTCAAAAGTGATCTAAAGTTATCCATTATTTTATCCTCCAAAGCCATCTTATTTTAGACAGACAAAAGGATGTAGAATTCAAAAGCTTGAGATCAGATTGTTTGTATCACAGTCGTGAAGGTGGTTTGCCCCTGAAATGTACGTACTTTCCTAAATCCAATCACCTTTCAAACCCAATAACAACAATAAAGAGAATAACTTTAGGCTTTTCTTTCTGAAGTTTTCATATAATGAGAATTCCTTTCTTTATCATTTCACCAAAAGATTATATGCAGGGTTCTTTCCAGGCCCTTTTGAATGGGCGCGCCGCCGGCTGATTTTGGTGACCGCCCGGATGAATATACGAAAAATTGCACACCACTGCGTAATATTTTATTTGTTTTTAATCTTTCTCCGCCCGATTATTTTATCTTTCCACCCACCTGTTAAAATTTTGTGGGGAGAACACTGATATACACTGCCAGAACATTTTATGTGGCCTCCAAATAAGCATTTTGTATATTAACAATTACTTTTAAAACTTACTCTGAAAATCATGCTGTCGCAAAGAACATCATATGATGAACGTAGAGGTTCCAAATGTTTAACATCTGATATGAAATGGAATTCAGTATCATCATTATTCTAAAATTCCAAAATAAATTTTGTTAATTTCAAAAGACAGTATAATGTGAATTACCATTCTTTTATAAGTAATTCACCTGCATACTTTCTTGAAGTTTTGCTCGAAGATAATGAAGAACCACAGTCCAGAAATTTAATTCTGATTCATCACCAAATAACCTTTTCACCAAAGCACACAAAAAATGATAAATTAATTAAACAGTTCATGTGTTTCTTATTTTTTGTGATTATATAAAATTCATTTGTAAACTTTATAAACAAGTAAATGAAAGAAGTTGAAACAATTTTATTAGATTAATGACATAGGCACCTGTAGAAGTGAAAATGCTACAAATTAAGCAAGAAGAAAAACTAACTGATCAAGTATAGGAGATGTTACTAATGAATTTATGCACTAATTTAGTAAATTAATTAACATAAAAAATATGTTACTGGGAAAAATGCTTAATACCGATAAAAGAAACAGACATTTTAGTGAAGTACGTGCTTTAGGAACACAAGTGCTCAACAAATAAAATACACAATGAAAACCATAATTTTAATGTTTTTAATTAACAATAGCAATGAAAAAATATTATGGTAAATTAAATGAAAAATGTGCCAAACTGTACAGATGGCAATTGAAAAATCAACACCCAAAAAAGCGATGTCACATTACTGATTTTAAATAGCTGGAAGTTAAATAGGATCATTAGTAAGAGGGAGGATCAAAAAGTAATGCACAACAATTTTTTTTATGGAATATTATTTTGGTCCAGATGTTCAAAGTTGGCAAATTGATAGTTTGAATTTTTCGCTACAGACAACAATGACTTGATGTCGTCCTAGCGGAAGGACCGATAACTATTGAGTAAAGATGGACCATTTGCTAGCAACGTCAGCTTGTGAAAAACAGCAAAGTGTAGTCCCTTTTTCGTGGGCCAAATGAAAAAATGCAAGTGAAATCCACAGGGAAATGTTAGAGATATATGGCGCTGATTGTCTGGAATTCATCACGACAATGCTCGTTGCCATGTCATGGCTTCTGTTCAGGAAAAAATTGAGGAATTTGGTTGGGAGGTGCTCAAACTTTCTATTGAGACTATCACTTCTTCGAACCAATGAAAAATTCCCTAGGTGGCCAACACTTTCATTCGAATGAAAAGGTAAAATCAGCTCTGCATAGGTGGATATACAACCAGAAAACAAAGTTTTATGAACGAGGTATGTCGAATGTGGTGTCACAATGAGAGAAATGTGTCAACGGACTTGATGCATATGTCAAAAATTAGGTAAACCCTGCAGCTTTCTTGTGCATTGTTTCAATTTTGCGTAATATTAAAAATGTTGCCACAAAAAATTGTTGTACATTATTTTTCGATCCTCCCTCACATATGATCAAATGCATATTACGTAAAATATTTAGTGGCATATTGAATCCCCAATTCATAAAATATTTGCAGAAGCTCATCAACAAGTTTGTTCTTCCTCAAGAACCCATGCGCTACATCCTTCAGAGCTTTCCAGGCTGTTAGTTCCACTGGGTTCAATGATGTTTCAAACCAGTGATCAGCCATTAGCTACCCGATTTGAGGGCAGACAAAATGCCTTCTTTATTTTCACGCTGCTGATATGGGGAAAATAATCCTGCTGATATCCTGCACTCTTCCTGACCATTGCCTTTAAAAAGTTTTTCATTAAACCCAGTTTAATATGAAATGGAGACCGCAGGATTTTCTCAATTTTGACTAGATGTTCATTTTCAACATTCTTTTGCCCAGAAGTCTGGCCAATAATCCAGTCCTCTGTGCTGTAGTGTAAATCTTTTTGCCCTGCTATCCCACTCACAAATGAAACAGCAGTACTTGGTGTACCTGCATTCATGCCTAAAAGTAGTCCAATGATCTTCGTAAATCTCCACAAATATACCATTTGTACTGGCCAATACCAAATTTCAATTCACTATATCTCAAAATTATATTCGTAACCGGCAGAATATATATTACTAAAACCACCCACTTTCATTCCGTGAACAAGAAAAATCAATCAAAACATATGCCCATTCATAGAAATTCATAGAGACGTTGTGCTCTCTTAGCACGGCAAAAGTGCCTCATAGAATAAGATGGTATTGGTGTGTTTGCAACGTAGGATATGATTAACCCCTTCAAAAAAAATTGTTTCATTCCCACCCTTAATATGAAAATAGTCAATGTTGGATAATGACTTAATAAAATTTAAATGTAACAATTTGGTAAATTCAAATTAATTTGCATTTTCAAATAACTCAGAAGCTTCTTGTTTGAACACTCCACTGTTGGAAGAAAGAGGCTTGAAAAGCGCTAATAGTTATTTCAAAATCTATGCTATTTTCACTCAACAACTGTTCATTGATTATTGCCTCTTTGTAAAACATATGAGACATCATCCAGGGCAAGTAAAAAATTGTGACACTTCTATGCCTTATTATAAGTTCCTATTTGTTCAGGAAAGAATTTTATGACTGCCTGTTTAACCTTTTCCCAGCCAGCTATTTTCTTGAGAAAATGATTCTTCTTACAGGGGGATATAAAATATTTTTTTAAAAATTCAATAACTGATATACTGCTTTAAAATTTTAAATTTGTGATCTTGAATATACCGTAAATGCTCGAATATAAGTCGCAAAATTTTGTACCAAATTTTGAGTGAAAAAACAGGGGTGCGACGTTTACTCGAGCCTAGCAAAAATTACCTGTCGATGGGCTACCTATCGATGTTGATATAGTTTGTTTCGATACCAGCTGTTGCCATGTTTGATTGAATAGCAAACAAGTAGTTATTTTATTCCACTTAAACAGATATTTATTTGATAAATTTATTATTCTTAACAGTAATCACCTATAGAAAATTAATTATCTATGTAAAATATCGAGGAAACTAACTTCGAAGGAGATATAAACACGACTTTGCTTCGCATGCCGCCATTTTGAATAAATTAACGAACACAGCCACGGAGTTGCATTTTATCCTGATGAACTTCAAACGAAGTTAACGTATGGTATATGTCACAGCACTTAAATTTTATTAAATTAATATGTATTTACTATTGTTTTATCGACTACAGAATATTATTTATCTTTTCTCTTTGTCCCCAACATTTTGGCGGGAAGGGAGAGAGAGAGCGAGCGCGGGAATGGGCAAGCAGAGAGCGCTCGCTAAGTGCTCAATAAACGAACGCAGTAGGCCTAGAATGCAGCCAGAGCGGGAGTACAGCCAAGCTATCAGCTTAGCCACGACCGCCTATGATGAGACGGGCACCGCCTAGGAGGAGAGAACGGCTGTTATACAAAGAATTGTACAAAATCAGCTGAAAAAAAATGCGAAATAGGAACGACATCGCTGTATTTTCCTCGATAATATCGAAATATTGACATTTTAATTTCAACTATCATATGATATTAAACATCCATGTTTTGATTCGATGTTGCATCCCAAGTTGCATTTCAAGTTTAACACAAACCAGGTCACTTACTCCAAGCTATTCACTTCTTAAACGCTGATCCATAACGCTGTCCGATTTTTCTCCAGATTTCGTTGGTAAGTATGAACGTCTACTTTTACTATTATCATTCAACTTTATTATTGCCATTAATTTAATATATGTTTTATTTTTAATAAGATAATTTAAAAATAAATCTTCCTGTTTAAGGTTATGCTTTCAAATTTACATTTTATTTTCACCATCTGCAGGATATATCAATGGGTAATCGTGGTCTTAAATGAAAGTGCTCTTCATACGAAGCTTGTTACAAGCTGAAAATTATTGCGTACGCAGAGGTGCATGGGAATAGAGCTGCTGAAAGGGCGTTTTCTGTATCTGAGAAGAATGTCAGAGACTGGCGTAAGAACAAGAGGACAGTCCAGTTTGGGACACTGATATGGAGCTGACGGAAGAGACGTGGAATGAACTTTTTGGGGAGAGTGAGGATGAAAGTTTTGAAGGATTTTGATACCTTTTTTTGTTTTTTATGTAAATAAACTAGTTTCAACATTGCATTTAGTGTGTTTGTTTTGATTTTTCAGTGATGTAATTAGCATTATCGATTATGATGTCATGGCTTGAATTTTAAGGGGAAAAAAAGTTTTGTACCAAAATTTACCTTAAATTTGGGGGTGCGACTTATATTCGGGGGCGACTTATAATCGGGCATTTACGGTAAATGCTTTTGATTAGTAATTTTTTTGATCGATTAAAAGTAATGGTTTTTTTTTAAACAATACATTAAAATGTATAATAATATTTTCTATTTGAAAAACTTGGTTTTAATCCTATTTTAAAAAATTACAAATGTAATATTTTCGAATTTGAAAATAGCCAAAATTTAGGGAGAAATCTTTACTAAATAAAGCAAAAAAATTTTTTTTAATATCTCTATTTGTTTTTTTTAAAGATTTCTTATATAACTGAATGTGGAATATTTTTACTTTTTTTTTTTCGAAGATATACGTAATTTGTTGTTAAATGGATCACACCTGCATGACAATAGCTAGAAAATCACATAATAGGATTTAATCTCTTTCTTTGATAAAGAAATGGTGTGGCCTTATCTAACTTCCTCATATTCTGAGAAGTGAACAATCTCAAATGACTTCATCAAGAAACGATCCCGATAGCAATGGTTTTAATTTTTGTGAAATAACTTATGAATAAAATGTAATTTATGAAAAAAAAATTTTAAACATAAATAAAAGGAATCATTTTAATATAAAACAATCATTAAATGGTTCAATTGTGTCCTGGAATTTTTTAATAAATTCATAATTTTTGATGTTGCTAAGTTTCTCCATACCAGATACACAAGCTTTCTAAAATTTCGAATATTATTGATTAATAATAAATTTGGGGTATATAATTTATTTGCAGTTAATTTTAAGCTTTCAAGAATTCAACAAAAGCAGTTTGAAGTTTTTATCAATAATAGAAAATTTCTTATAAGCATTTTTTATAGTCATGATTTCAGCCCCCCCTCCTTTGACAACACCTGTGGAAAATCATTTTTTTATTATATTTTCTCATTTAATTTTAAAATTTGAAGGGATATATAATAGTAATGTGCATCTGAAAAAAAATAAAAAAAAAATTAGCAATTTATCTGTAATGGAATTTCAGTTATATGCATTTAAATTTTGTAATGTGTTATATGGAACTCACATAGCTAAAAGTGGATTAGGCCACCTCCACTGGGAAAAGGTTAATTCGGTTATCCACCAAAACGATGGATTGATATACGGAGCTTTAATCTTTTTATATAGACAAATAGATGCATTCTCCAACTAGATTGTTCTGAGTATCATAGTGATTATTTTACCTGGCTGTTAGTACACATCGTTCTGCTGTTCCATATGGGCAATGTGGAAGATAATCTCTAAATTCGCTAAAAAATAAAAATACAGATTTGTAAATATCTTTATTTCAAATAATTAGACTTTAAAAATAATACTAATAATGATTTCTTTAAGAGCACTAAATGTAATTTTAAAAAAATAGTCTTGTCTTCATTATGTTACCTATCAATGTTGGTCATGTAGTTCTGGAGAGCAGCAACATCTTCTTCTCTGATTCCGTCATTTTCACTGAATTCTAAACTGTACTTTGAACGCCATCCTTGGTGTTGTAAAAACGTTTTGAAATTCAATGCTGCTTCTGTTGTTGATAAATATGGTAGGTAAATTGGTTCTAAAACGATTAAAATGAAATATCAATCACATGAAGAAATTATAATACCAATAAGAATACTAAATTATTAAGAGTTCCAAAATTTTCAATAAAGCAAATGGGTCCACAAATGAAAGGTGTTGTGCTAAACCTATGAAACTATGAGGGTGAGAAGGAAAAAAGATCCAATCCTCTTTGTATTGTAGAGCATTTCTGCATCAGCCTTTCTTCTCGAAATTTCAAAACAAGATACATGTATAATGAATAGGGGTGGGAAGTTCATAACATGTCATAAAGTCATTTTATAAAGCCATATTTCAGTATTTTGAGAAAATAGGTTATAGTTTAAATTTATTTACAATTATTAAACATATTATGGTATTCCAAGATCATAATTGAAGTGCCGATCGTGTTTAACTTTCCGATCTAACTTATTAAAAGAAACTAAAATCTTCAGATTCACCACTAATGTCATGTGATGCTGAAAGATCATTTTCAAAATATAAAAATCTATTGATGGACAAAAGATTAAAATTACCACCACAAACCTTAAATATTTATATTTTTTAAAATTGCAACATGTAATGAATCATGTAATTTTTTAATGATGTAATTTTCTAGCAAAATAAACCAGCATTAAAATGTTTGGTCCACACAATACTTTGTAAGTTTTGATCATATTTTGGAAATTTTTTGGTCATGTTTTAGAAATTGTAAGGTTATTTTTGCATGTATATTTTCAGTTTTTTAGGTCATGAACTTCCCACCACTAATAATGAACATATCGCATCTTTTAATTAAAAAAATAAAAAAAATAAAAAAAATAAAAATCTATGCAAAATACTCTGGACATTTAGCATACCAATAATTCTCAAATACAGGTCGCATAATTTTGTACACAATTTTGAATGAAAAAACTGGGATGCAACTTTTACTCAAGCTTAAATCTTCTTGTATAATGCGATTCCACTTTTTCAGCCCCCCCCCAAAAAAAAAACAATAAAAATGCTCTTGTCTTGTATAATTTATTTATCTTATTTATTTATTTATTTATTTATTTATTTATTTATTGAAATCCAATACGTCTATCCAGGGCCTATATGGCCTGAGGCTGACGAGTTGGGTCTCTGGATGGACCTGGATTAACGACTGCTGTATGATGGTTGCAGCAGCCAGGGGGGTGATGGTCGCCCATCCAGTGACTAGCTGTACCTGATGTTGCTTAACTTCACAGAAAGCCCACCAAGCCCTCCCAACAATGCGATCCCCATTTTTGACTCCTCGCAGAAAAGAAAAAAAAGAAAAACTCTATATAAAGAAAAACTCTATTTTTTACATTTTTTAGCTTTTGGCCACGAGAAATTCAAATAAAAATGACTTAATGAATTGTATAATGGCCTAGACATTGTATAAACTGTATAACTAATGTATATTATACGGTAACTTAATCTGAATTTCATCAGGACTGAATGTAACTTCGTTAGTTTGGAGGGAGCTTTGAAGTTGTCAGCAGGTTTGGTGATAAGAAATTCAAATAAAAAGTGAATTAATGTTTAGTATAATGAACTGGACATTGTAAATATTATATAATTAATGTATATTATATGGTAATTTCATCTGAAGTTCATCAGGTCAGAATGCAACTGACCATAAAATGATCCACAAAGATTGTTCAGCTGGAAAAACATTTTAAATCTGGTTTAAAAAAAAAAAAATTTTAAATCGGGATCAATGGCTGCCTACTTGTCAACACTCAAAGAGGAAACAGAAACGTGCAATTCCTTTCACGGATATTCCAGTTAAGTACCCCGATGCTCTGCCAATAGATTTCTGCAGTTTGGGCTCTTGAAAAGTGACTTAGGAAATAGATGACCAGTTCATGGATTGTGGAAAGCCTGCAAGGAGGTATGGTCCAAAATCAGCTAGAGTTCTCTTCAACAATTCCTCTTGAAATGGAAACTCAGATGCAGGGTTATAACTTTTGAAACATGGCTATTAGATAGAGCACAATTGATGTTGGCATGGTAGCTTCAGCTGAAAATATGGACCTATAAAATTGTTTATTCTTAACATAATCTACCCTCTGTAGTAGTCAGTCTGGCTATGTATGTCGAACCACCATTTCAATTTTTCTCAAATATGTTCATTTCCATTGAGATTGGGGAGAGGGGGGGGTGCTGTCCAATTGATAACTGCAAAATCACTGACAAAACAGGCCTTATGACATGGAATTGTCTTGCTGAATGATTCCATCCTCCTGTGGTCATATAGAGATGTATCCAGCCAGCGGTGATGTTTCATTAGGTACGTACCAAATATGTGTAAGAAATCAAGGCAATGCTAAGAAAATATTTCACACCATCATATTCTCATCACCAGCCCTCTCACTTTCCATTAGACAGGAAGAGCCCATTGCTCTCATGTGGTTAACATAAACCCTGACACATCCTTCTACCTGGAATATTTGAAAACGATGATCATGAAAACTGACAATCTGACTCCAGTCATCCACCATCCAATCTTCATAGTCATGTGTCCATTGGATTCATTTTTCCCTGTTCTATTCTGATAAGAGAAGAACCTGATCAAGGAGTCTGCTATAGTGCAAAGGTTCAACAAGTTGCCTGTTCCGTAAATGTCCATCACAGGTCCAGCATTATACTGCACTGTTATTGAATGATAACACTGTCGTCTTTTAGGGCCACCGCAAATTCAAATCACTAGTGCAAACTGTGCTAACGCAAAAACAGAGAAAATTTCTTCGATCATCAAAGACGTGACTCAAGCGATAGCGAGCGATGGAAGCGACGTTGATTGTTGCTTGTTTGTGCTCAGCACTAACAAATTTACAAGTGCAGCATTTACAAAAAAATTAATTGTGTACCTGGTTATTTATGAACTACTCTGAGCTTCGGCTAGTAGAGTGGTCGTTGTTTATAACAATAGTTTGTCTGTTTTCTACGTTTTGGCTTTTTTTAATTTTTTTTTCCTGTTGGACACACGACCTCAGGTACAAAGTCCGAGTGTGTAAAATAGAAGCTCCTCCTAGTATAAACTTAAGTGAAATTAGAGTAATAATTAGAATTAGGTGATTAGTTTTAATGGCTATTTTATTATTTTAGGTTCTTTCTTAAGGGTTCTTATATTATTTATATGTGTGGTCGTAGCTCAGTTAAGCAACAATAATGGATGTCTGGAAGTATGCCTCTGGATGGTGGCTTTTCTTGATCACACCATTTAACAAACTCTTGAATAGTCTGTGAAAAGAATAGGTGTTACCATTCCTTAAGGCTGATATCTGCTCTTTTTGCCTTGCCCTAAATATGGTTGGAATTCAAGTGAAGATGCACTATAATGACCATTGTTCAAATATATTCTGTGTGAGGACATTGAGCATGCAAATGATCCAAAAGTTAGGCTAGGATTAACTTTGCCTAAGGAATGTGAAAACCGATCTAAGGCATATCTCTGAAATAATAGAATAACAAGAAGAGTTATACAGGGTGTAAATTTTAAGTTGACAAAGCAGAATAACTCGAAAAATAAGCTTCACACGAAAAAATGCGTATAATCCAAAGTTGATTATTTTCGAGGGGGCATCTGCTGGTGCTAAAATTAGCCCACCCCCCCCGGCCCCTGGGGGTGGGGCGGGGGGCAACTTTAAAATTTCAAATGGGAACCCCTATTTTTTATTGCAGATTCAGGTCCTACATAAAAAACTACGTACATTTTGTCTGAAACATTTTTTTTTATTTTTGGTAGATGGCGCTGTAATTCAAGAAAATCCATTTTCTCATTTTTGCGTGGAAATGGTTACGGAGAAATAAAAAATACTTATTTACTTCGTAAATTTTGCCGCAAAGTTATTATTTTATTATTTTTTGCCGCGGATTAGGATAATTTTGTTTTGTTTCGTGGTCATGAGGCCACACAACTTTATAATTATCAAACAAATCAACTGATTAGCTAACTAACTAACCGAACATCCTACGTACTAACGAGTGAACTCATTAACTAACAGAGTAAAAAAGTAAAAGACTGTGTAAAGATGAAGTTATTCCCGTTTAAGATTTGGTGGTCCTTAAAAGGACCGATTGTTTTCGTTTTATTTTTTCTTATTTGCAAATACTTGCAAGTAAATGAATTTCGGGGTGCTTGTATTTCCAGTGAGTCCCCTCGCCTCTCACTTTCGGCCTGCTTGTTGTCCTTAAATCCCTTGCATCTCGCCGTTTTATGAAATTAAATGTTCAAATTGATGACCTCCAACTTCGATGCATTTATTGACTCGTTTTGTAAATTCCTGAACACATCTTGATAACATGTCTGGTGTAATTGCAGCGCAAGCATCTCTTATTCTTTGAATCATGTTTTCGCGAGTGGTTGGCGTTTCCTTATAAACGATATCTTTGAGGTAACCCCATAAGAAAAAATCTGGCGATGTAAGGTCAGGCGATCTGGCTGGCCAATTCACAGGACCTTCCCTGCCGATCCAGCGACCATGGTAAAGTCGATGTAGTACTTCGCGCGCTACTAATGAATAATGCGCTGGACAACCATCATGTTGAAACCACATGTGTTGTCGAAGTTCAATACTCAGGTCTTCAAGTAGATCTGGTAGTTCATTTTCAAGTAGGTTACGATATTTGTTGCCATTCAAATTACCGTCTATAAAATATGGACCGATAAGTTTATCGCCAATTATCCCACACCAAACATTAATTGACCAAGGTCGCTGATGGTTGACTTCTCGAATCCAGTGTGGGTTCTGTTCACTCCAGTAATGCATGTTATGTCGATTAACTTCCCCGTGGTTTGTGAATGTTGACTCATCGGAGAAAAGAACTCGTGCAAAAAAATGTTGGTTTGTTTGCATCTGCTGAAGTGCCCAGTGACAAAACGTTAGACGGTTTTGGTGGTCATTGCCATGTAGTTCCTGATGCATAGATACATGATATGGATGAAATTTGTGGAGCTTCAGCATTTTCCAAACACTCATATGTGAAATTCCTGATTGCCTTGATATTTCTCTTGTGCTCGCATGTGGATTATGAGCCACAGCAGCTAGGACTGACACTTGATTGTTTTCTCCACAAACAGTAGCTGCACGGGTTCTTTTTTTCTGGTTCACACTACCTTCCGCAGTAAATTGTTTAATAACTCGAACAAAAGAAGACCGTGATCGCGTTTGGCCAGGAAAACGCTGAGCATAAAGCGCGACTGCATTATCAAAATTTCTCCCACTTTCTCCATAAATGTACACCATCTCAATTTTTTCTTCCACAGAAAGATAATTCATAATGTAAATTCAAAAGCAATACGGCGTTGTACACTCACAAAAACAGTTGAAAAATTACAATCTTTTCTTCTAAAGATCAGAATTTAAAATGTAAACATTCTGAAAAAAATGCCAATGTTTACGTTATTTGTTTGTTGACGAAATGTCTTCAAATTACATTGTAGTTAAAACAATGTAGGAATCGAAATGAATAATAAATTAGTTATTTCCACGCAAAAATGAGAAAATGGATTTTCTTGAATTACAGCGCCATCTACCAAAAATAAAAAAAATGTTTCAGACAAAATGTACGTAGTTTTTTATGTAGGACCTGAATCTGCAATAAAAAATAGGGGTTCCCATTTGAAATTTTAAAGTTGCCCCCCGCCCCACCCCCAGGGGCCGGGGGGGGGGTGGGCTAATTTTAGCACCAGCAGATGCCCCCTCGAAAATAATCAACTTTGGATTCTACGCATTTTTTCGTGTGAAGCTTATTTTTCGAGTTATTCTGCTTTGTCAACTTAAAATTTACACCCTGTATACTAAAAGGGCCATGTGCATAGGAAGAACTCTTTTTACGTTACCGTGGATGAATTGCTTTGTTGTTAGTACTATCTGCAAAAGATTTTAAAAATGACAAATCGATACGCTTTAACCTTATTTAAAGCTTTAAATGCAAAAAATTGTATATTTTAATACGTAAGTAATTATAGCCTATATTTTAAAACAGAATTTACATAATTTGGTAATTCACCACTTTCAATGTTCTGGCAGCAACCTGGTCCTATCTCTTCCGGATTAAAGGACTTTTACTGTGATCAGAACTGTAGGCAACATTAATATCAAAAGCAAATACATTTTATATTACATAATAGCTAATTTTCATAAGTTGCATCATGCCTTCTTGGGATTTTTTTTTTTTAACTTTCATTGACAATTGAGCATTCAATAATTGTTACCAATGGCTCATCGTATCCATTCAGAGAGTGAAATGAGAGGAATAATTGGACGACTGGAAGCAGGCCACTCCCAAGCTGAAGTGTCTCGGGAGCTGAACGTGTCAACTAGCATCATTTCAAGACTGTGGACACGATTCTGACAGGATGGAAATACCCGCAGACATTTTAGTCATGATCGTCCAAGAGTCACCAAACCTAGAGAGACTGCTACCTTGCTCTAATCTGTCCACAGGAACAGGCGGAGACATTGTCAGAGAGCTGTCAGTGGTCACTGGGGTTAATGTTTCAAAGCAAAGAGTATATAGGAATCTCCACACAGTTGGCCTGTATGCTCGATGACTGATGAGATGGATCCTGTTGACCCAAGCACTATCAGGGATCAATTGGCTTGGTGCAGCAAACATGCAGCTTGGACACAAGGACTATGGAGTCAAATCATGTTTTCAGATGCAACTCCATATAGCCTGGACTCTGATTTTCGATGTGTTCACATCTGGAGAGAGTATGGGACACGATCCGGCCCCGCTAACATCATTGAACATGACCGTTCTGATGATGGCAGGTATCACACTGCTACAGGTCTTTTAGAGAGGGGTTATACACTGGCCAGGTGTATCTGGACAACATATTCGTCTCCTCAGGGGTGCAATAGATCCAGATTTCCTTTCCATGGAGGATAATGCCCGTCCGCATTGGGCTAGCATAGTGGATGACTACCTGAACATGAGAACATACTGCAAATGGATTGGCCAGAATGGTCAGACCTAAGCCCTATCGAGCATGCATGGAACGCTCTTGGAAGACATGTTGCGGTACGAGCACACCTCAGTGAACGCTGCAGGACCTGCGAACGTCATTGGTCCAGGAAAGGAATCCCATCCCCAACCATTGTTTTTGTGCATGCCAGCATGTTGGGCTGTGAGACCACATAGCATACTAAATGTTGCCTACAGTTTCAAAACTAGAGAGGGGGTGTTATGGGTATCCATGCAAGTTTTTGTGTCATGGGTATCCATGCGCTTTTTATACAGTTTGGTCCGCAGTGGTCCTGCCACTTTGTATTTAATGATTGAATAGTGTTTACATGACCTAGAGAACAGCCTTTTCAAGTTTGATGCTGATCAGATGTGCAGAGGGGTTCCATTCCACACATCCCTTAATTTAATGGACACAAGTGTATTCATCATTTGATCTATTTCTTTACATATTCTCACTTTTGGGTCATTCTATGTATACAGTTTAAAACTGATATTTTATTTCTTATTATTATTATTAAGATGAGGGGTTGTTTTCCAAATTGCTGCTTAAATTTGCCACAACATATTTCTATTTGCCTTCTAAAAAAGTGAGTAAATGGGAAGTCAAGGCACTTAAATGATTTTTTAAAAAATGCAAATTAGAATTATCACAAAGATCTTCATTTTCATCACAAAAATTTTCCAATAAATTATCCTTATAAAACATTAGATAATTTGATCTTGTAAAAACATTATTAAAGATCTTAGTGCCACCTATTCTCGAACTTTGTGTTTTGCCAGGCATGATAAATCTTTATAATTGTAGACCTGTAAGATGTGCAGTGTCTTCAAGCGCTTGTAAAAATAATAAATTCTTTTAAATTCTTTCAAACACTTTTTCAATTCTTAATTCGAGCTAAATTAAATTTTAAAGTTTGGTTCGGAAGTCATAATGCCTTAACTATGCATTTACAGAAGAAAGTTGATGCTATCGCAACATTATTTAATAAGTTAATATGGAGCGACAATAAAATGTAAAATGAATTTTTTATCAATTTAATTGATTTGAAAAATGAAGCAATTCATCGTCTTCTGGCTAATGTTCTAACGGAATTTACTTGGCTGCTTTTATCAGGATCTTTTAATTTTTCTGTTCACTATGATCCCTAATTTTTTTCACATTAAATTAGGTAATAAAGATATTCGCTGTAAGATGGCTAAGTATTTTAAAATGACTAACACTGATTTCTTTTAGCTTTTGCCAATTTCTTTGTTTTTTTTATTACTTTTAATCACGTACTTGGGTCTTTTAGACCTGTGGGAAAGATTTAGCAGTCTCTTGATCATGAGAATATTCTTGTCTCCTTACTGTTACATCTTACAATTATTATTACATTTAAATAAAATACAGTAATAAAACCTCTGGTTATTTTTTTTAATATATATTTTTTTTAATATATATAGTATAAGTACCATTTATAATATTATAACGTCCATTTTACAATACAATGGTTTATTAATGTTTAGATAAAATCGATTTTCATCCTTTCGGACATCATCAGTATTTCAAGTTGAAATGTTTAAATGTCTTACAATGGTATTCTTTTTAAATTTTGAACAATACTTCTTCTATTCATTGTTTTTTGGTTATATTGTTGCCATTATTTGGTTATAGTATTATTAGTATTTATCTTATTTATACATTGTAGTTTTATTAATATAAAACATAGTATTATCTTATCTTATAAGTATATGTTTAATTACATAGTTCTTGTATTCTTTTGTTTTTGCTTAATAGTTCTTTTATTTTCTCCTCCTTCAGTATTTGGTTGAATAATAAATTACTATCTAATAATTCGGCATTATTTAAAATCTCTTGTGGATAAAATTTATTAAGCATAAAAATAATAAAATTTTCGATGATTATTATTTCTCTCTTATCATTAATTTTGTAGACTAGTTTGCATGTTTCTTCGTAATTCCTGGTTTTATGTTTGCTTAATAAAATATGTTCTGCATATTTGGAGAAACTAGATTCAAAGAACATATACTGGGTGGGCAAGAAATAACGTGAGGTGTTCAGAGCTCGCTAGCGGGAATTCTATTAGGCCAAATGCAGTACATTTTGGTGTATATACTTAGTGGAACATGCAGTTTCGATTTCTGCAAAAAAAAAATAAAAAAAAATAAAATAAAATAAAAAAAATAAAAAAAAAATAAAAAAAAAAAAAAAGTACCAAAAGTCGCCATAGGGGGCACTTATTTCAAGAAAACAATGAATACATTTGCGTAAGCACGTTCCGTGTCGAGCAATCATGACAATAAAAGGCAAGGCTGGGGATTTCCCATCATTCACGAACGAATGGCCTGACGATGACGCTTACTCTGCCTGACTGGGTGTTATTAGTCAAGTTGTTTTATCAGAAAAGCGACAATGCAAGTGCTGCCCTTCGTGAATTCTGGCGATTGAAAACGTTACGAAGAGGACCGATGAGCATAACTAACTTACGGAAAATGATTGAACGATTTGAATCTACCGGAACTCTAGGAGTGCAACAAGGCCAGGGACGCAAACGAATCAGGCAGCAACACGTTGAAGAAGTTGCAACTGCTGTTGTGGAACAGGAGATGACTACTGTGCAGGGTACCAGCGGTGCACACGCAATAGCACGCCAAACAGATATCCCATATTCGACGGTGAGGAAAATATTGCATAAGATATTGACATTTTATCCCTATAAACTCACACCTGTTCAACAATTGCTTCCTGGAGATGAACATACTAGAACTGACTTTTCGTTGAGATTTTTAGCACGTATGGAAGTGGATGATGCATGGCCATGGCAAATTTTATGGAGTGATGAGGCACATTTTTATTTGAATGGTGATATCAATACCCACAACTGCCGTATTTGGGCTGCATCAAATCCACAAGTGTGTCTGCTAACTCCTATGCATTCACCGAAACTAACAGTATGGTGCGGCTTTACTGCTTCTTTCGTCATCGGCCCGTACTTTTTTGAAGAAATCAGTCCCCGTGGACCGGTGACTTGTTCCGTCAATTCTGCCAGGTATGCCGATATGCTTAAGAATTTTGTGATACCAGGATTGCAGGAAAAGGATTGTCTGGATTCTACCATCTTTATGCAGGATGGTGCGCCACTGCACATCGGACGTCAGGTGCAGCAGATCTTGCGAGAACGTTTTTCAGACAACAGAATAATTAGTCGTGCATTTCCCATGGTATGACCACCCAGGTTGCCTGATCTCAACCCTTGTGATTTTTGGTTATGGGGATATTTGAAAAGCCTTGTGTATCAAGCACATGTTCCTGACCTCTCAACCTTAAAGGATCAACTAACGTTACATATCAGACTAATTAATGCAGATCTGCTGCGAGCTGCCGTAGAAAATGTCGTATACCGCATGCAGCTATTGGAACAGCACACTGGTGGTCATATTGAAACACATTTGTAATTAAAAATAAAACCTTGTTTATTGTTGTTACTAAAGTTGGTTTGTACGGTATTTGTTCATTTGACAATTAGGTATTCATTGTTTTCTTGAAATAAGCACCCCCTATGGCGACTTTGGGTACTTTTTTGTTTGCAGAAATCGAAACTGCATGTTCCACTAAGTATATACACCAAAATGTACTGCATTTGGCCTAATAGAATTCCCGCTAGCGAGCTCTGAACGCCTCACGTTATTTCTTGCCCACCCAGTATATGTTCTTTGAATCTAGTTTCTCCAAATATGCAGAACATATTTTATTAAGCAAACATAAAACCGGGAATTACAAACTAGTCTACAAAATTAATGATAAGAGAGAAATAATAATCATCGAAAATTTTATTATTTTTATGCTAAATAAATTTTATCCACAAGAGATTTTAAATAATGCCGAATTATTAGATAGCAATTTATTATTCAACCAAATACTGAAGGAGGAGAAAATAAAAGAACTATTAAGCAAAAACAAAAGAATACAAGAACTATGTAATTAAACATATATTTATATGATAAGATAATACTACAATGTATAAATAAGATAAATACTAATAATACTATAACCAAATAATGACAACAATATAACCAAAAAACAATGAATAGAAGAAGTATTGTTCAAAATTTAAAAAGAATACCATTGTAAGACATTTAAACATTTCAACTGGAAATACTGATGATGTCCGAAAGGATGAAACTCGATTTTATCTAAACATTAATAAACCATTGTATTGTAAAACGGACGTTATAAAATTATAACTGAATACACTATACAATACAACGTGCGTAAAATAATGAATCTTATAGAAGTACCATTTAAATGATATCGATATGACGCTGAAGTAGTGTGTTTCAATTTCAAATCCATCAGATAAAGACATCCATCCACACTAGCTAAGACAGGGGTATCTGAGGCAGCCCATTCTATATCATGAATCTTTGGCATATCCGTTGGAGATTTTAAACTGCTTACTTTTTCCATCTGGAAGGAGAGGAAAAATTGCCACATTAAAGTAAACAATATAAATGTATCAAGTTGTGATTTTTTTAAAATTGATATTTAAATACAGTGTTATTTTCACACTAGGAGATAGTCAAAATATTTTAATTATTTGAAATTATTCTGATGTTATAAAGTTTTGTAAATTAAAACCCAGCACTAAGAATAGGAAGAAAAAAAAGTTTAATTACAGTAAGATTTATATTTTCTTTTAGCGTGTTAGATATGAAGAGACATTATATTTTCTTTATTTTTAAAAAAAAAACCAGTTTTCAATTACATACTGAACAAAAAGTATTTGTGAAAAGTTATTATTATGGAAAGAAAACTCTTTTACACAATTCAGTATCTATAGTCTGTGGGTATGGAACAAGAAGTGTGAAATTAGCCAATAAGTGACTATAAAGGTGCGTTTCCATAGCTTGCTAGAGCTTTAAAGCAAAGCTTGAGCTTTGAAGCAAATTCTACTCGCTAGAAAAATGCAGCAGTGGATTGCGAGCTTATAAAGCAAAGCTAGTGTTGAAGGTGTACCATAGCTAAAGATACATTCCCACAGCTTGCTAGAGCTTTAAAGCAAATTCTACTCGTGAGAAAAATGCAGCTGTAGCTTGCAAGCTTTAAAGCAAAAACTAGCTTTGAAGGTATCCCATAGCTAAAGCGTCTCGCAAGAAATCACAGGCGGGAATTCAAAAACACATGGCACCTCTCAATGCACAAAAACGTTTGTTGTTATAGAAGAGGAGTTTAATTTTAATAAGCTATTAAAAATTAATCATAAAAGTATTTTGTAAAAAGGAAAACATATTTCCACTTTAGCAATACGTGATATTTATTTTTATTTTCGTTGACGCTACAAGAAATGGAATAAATAAAACAAAACCAATTAAATTTAAATAAACAGAATTTAATTAAATAAACTTAAGTAATAAATAAAGTAAATTAATACACAAATTAATAAAATAAAATGAGCAAAATAACAATTAAATATACAGGGTGTAAATGGACGACGTTTCACAAATTTAAGGATATGTAGAGGATGAAACTCTGAGCAAAAAAGTCTAGTCGCGTTTTTCGATCTGTGGCTCCGTTAAAAAGTTATAGTGCTTTAAAGTTCGGTATCGGTAATTAGACACAGTAATCTGGTGTAACCTGCTTCAGTAAATGGTGGAGGCCACATTCAACATGTAACTAATTTTAGTAACGATTAAAGACTTAAACAAAATAAGTATTTATGTGGATCGTACTAATGAACAGATTAAAAGCACAACACTCTTTAACCACAACTAAAAAAGGCGTTAAACAAGAAATAAAACAAAAAGAATGAAAAAAAACAATACAACCTGTAAACGTCTTTCGAAAGCTTTGCTTTCATCTTCAGCAGACAAGGAGAACCTCAAGAGATTCTTGAGAGAACTGACTTGTTTATTGAATTAGCAAGGTA
>JAHWFO010036887.1:2345478-2362695 GCA_023313115.1 Rhysida immarginata
ATAGGACGTTTTGTGTTTATCTTAACCTCTATAATACCCCCTTTAAGTATTTTACATTCGATGTAAATCACCCTGTATACCTTGCTAATTCAATAAACAAGTCAGTTCTCTCAAGAATCTCTTGAGGTTCTTCTTGTCTGCTGAAGATGAAAGCAAAGCTTTCGCAAGACGTTTACAGGTTGTATTGTTTTTTTCATTCTTTTTGTTTTATTTCTTGTTTTACGCCTTTTTTAGTTGTGGTTAAAGAGTGTTGTGCTTTTAATCTGTTCATGAATTAGATTATCTTCTGAGCCATCCGGGTTGTTTCCTAGGCCACAAATTTTGAATGGTAATTTAATCATTTCTGTAGATATTCTTGCCCATGCCTGTTTGACCCAGGGCACAAGAAGCATCTTCGATGGTGGTTTCAGATTGCCAGAGTTTGTATATTGTTTTTCTTCATCTCCAGCAATGCAATCGTCATGAAGAATATGCAATGTATCTTTGAAGGGCTTATTCCAAACAAAATCAGGGGGTGTGGATATATGTTGTACATCCACCTGGAATTACCATACATACTGTGTTATAGTTCTTCTTTAGCTCGTTTTTGGTAGAATCACTGAGATGACATCGAAAAGAATCCCATGCCAGAAGACGCTTTCTAAAAGAACTTTCCATAAACCGTCTTTGGTCATTTCATCTTTCATCCAACCATTAGCTGATAATGTGATGACTACACCAGGAATACTTTGCAGTTTTTGGATTTTGCGCTTCCCTTGACGAATAATTATGTATAGCTTCAAATTGGAACCATCACTTTTAGCTGCTAGGACACAATCAAGTGGGCTTTCTCATTTCCTGTTGACTTCAGTGCAACTTTGCTAGATTCTGTAATTTCACAGTTGAATTCCCAGCCATATCATACCAAACAGCAGTTTCGTCCATTGTGATCAAATTATCTTCAGCTATTTTATCTTTTGTGACTGCATTTTCAACATACCTCACAAAGTTAACCAGTTTACCGACTACCGGTACATTTTCAGGATGTGATCTGTGAAAGAGTATTCTTTTCTTAAGTGAATAACGAAATTTCAACATGAAGTGCTGTAGCCAGCCATTGCTAGTGTTGAAGTTCTTTCATTGTGATCAGTCACATCAGTGTAAATTTCGAGAGCCTTTTGTTTAATCTGTCATCTTGTAACACGTAGTTGCCTTGATCTCTGCTCACTTATTCAGTCACATATTGTTTGATTCTCATTTCAGGCCTAAGCAATTTCCTTCCACCTCCCTATAAGTGTTTTCTCTTATTTGTAAAATACTTGCCCTTCTCCTTCATCTTTTCTAAAGTACCCTCTGCGTTTTCCATTCCCGAATGCTAAACTGTTTGGCTGTAGCCTCCGTAGAATGGTTTTTAGCAAACTTTACTGCTACGAGTTTAAAATTGATGCTCTTAACTGAAGTTTTCATTTTTCATCAGCCATGTTGCTTGACTGAATACAAAATTAAAAAGCAAGAAATTAGAAGATAATTATCCTGGTATCTAAATTCCAGTTTAGCAGTGGCAGTTGGGAGAGCAAAATTTCCCGTGGGAAAGCAGCAAGAGAGGAAAAAATCCATGAAATGAACTGAAATAAGCACTCGGGCGGTTATTGAAGGTCGGGTGCTTATTTTTAAAAATTTGGTAGACCCCCAGGCCACTTAATGCAGATAGGCTGGTATTTCAGGTCCGGCACTAAATACAGTAGTTACGATATGCATATGAAATTTATGAATTTACCCCTTTAATGCTGCACGAAGATAACTCATAGCATACCGGTTCCAAGGCTTTGTATAAACCACGCTTATTTTAATTCAGACAATAATTTTCTCTACACCAGAAAGAAAAGCTGATGTGTCATCATTTTCTTGGTGCATCAAATTGCCATCTACTAAAAAAAATACAATTTAATTATTGTCAAATCAAATTTAATTTAGATTTATTTGAAAATTTAAAAGAAATATATTTTTGTATAGGTTTATTAAAAAAAATTTACATATATAAATTCCCCAAAAAAGAAACTTTTAACTATAAGACTATCAGAAATTAAAAATTTAATTACCGCATTCTTAGTATGGAAATCTGGTCTCAATGTATTGGTATTTTATTAAACATTACTATAAAACATTAATAGAAATTTTTAGGATTTATAAATTCTTGCAGCCAAATCAACCAAATATTAATGTTTTATTTTTATTTTGATTAAATCTGGAGTTAAAAGTAGGGTTCAGATTTTGCATTTACAGTAATGCATGTATTTTTCCTGAGCTAGTAACTCATTTAAATGTGTTATGCACTTTAAGTTTAAACATCTAATTTAAGTTTACCCACTCCCAAAGTGGTAGCTGTCCTCAAATATTAACAGTCACTTCAGTTGTTGGAGACAACTTTTTCTATTACTAGTGCACAATAGGCTGTATTTTCCTGTAGAACATTTTGGAAAAATGTTGATTGTTCAGGCCATTAAATTTGAATTCTTTCTATGGTTTATTTTTTTCATTTTTATTGTACATTTTGGTAAGTATGACAATGAAAGCAACACTAAAATTTTAGGTTCACATTTTAGTGCATATTTTGGCTTTTTTTTACTGCGTATTTTGGCATTTTTTTTTTTTTAGTTCATATAAATCTGAACCCTAGTTATAAAATTAATGAATTTTAATGTTTATATGTTGTCATAATTTTAAGAAAATTAGAAAGTTGCTGATGTTAAATTTTTTTTAAGATAAATACTATGTGAATAGTTTTAGGTTTAAATACACCATCATGGTAACAGCCTATAGTTTGTATAACGAGAGAAAACATGGAAGTGCAGAATTATTGTTCACATAGCTCGCTTGTTGCGTGAAGCTTTTAGCTTTGAGCGTTTTCCGTGTGATTTTTCAAGCTCAAGCTATCCTAAACACCAAGCTGATATGCACGAGTTGCGTGAAGCACGAGGAATTTCAAGCTGCTTTTCACTTTAAGCGGATATGTAGGTCAATTTGATTTTAAAGGTACTAGCAGCTTGGAAATGCCAAAGCACATGCGCACTACACACCTTTCCGTGATGCCTGCAATGGGTGCGTACAAAGTGTGAATACAAAGGAGAAAAGTGAAGGGAGAATTCCACGATTTGTATTTGTTTCCCTTTTCTCCTTTGTATTCATGATTTGTTTGAAGAATATCATCAATTATTATTTTTTCTTTGAGTATTATAGTATAGCTTAAAAAGTTTGTTAATGATTTATTATTTATTTATTTATATATTTATTTATTATTTTATTAATTTATTTAACTTATTAATTATTTGTTTATTTTATTACATTTGATTAGGCTTAGTTAATATAACTTTTAATTTGTTATTTTATATATATTTTTTCATTTTATTTTAATTGATTATATTTTATTCATTTATTATACATTATAGTCATTAGATAATTTATTGGTTTTATTGAATTTATTATATATATTTAATTGTTATTTTACTCATTTTATTTTATTAATTTGTGCTATTTTATTTATTGCTTAAGTTTATTTAATTAATTAATAGCTCTGTTTATTTAAATTTAGTTTGTTTTGTTTTACTTTATTTTATTTATTCCATTTATCGTAGCGTCAGCAAAATTAAAAATAAATATCACGTACTGTTAAATTGGAAAAATGTTATCCTTTTATAAAATACTTAATTGATTAATAATTATCAATAGCTTCTTAAAATTAAACTCGTTCTATGTAACAACAAATGTGTTCATGCATTGACAGGCGCCATGTTTTTTTTTTGAATTCCCGCCTGAGATTTCTCGCGAGACACATTAAGGTCCCTTCCCATAGCTCGCTTTTTGCGTGAAGCTTTTCGCTTTTAGCAATTTGCATGTAATATTTCAAGCTCAAGCTATCCTAAACACCAAGCTGATATGCACTAGTTGCATGAAGCGCTTGGATTTTCAAGCGGATATCTAGGTTAGTTTGATTTTAAAGCTACTAGCAGCTTGGACATGACCGAGGCACATGCGCAGTACACGCCTTTCTCTCATGACTGCAATGGGTGCTTGCATGGAGTCGTGAGGAGAGTGTGAATACAGAGGAGAAAAGTGAAGGAAGAATTCCGCGAATTGTATTTGTTTCCCTTTTCTCCTTTGTATTCATGATTTGTTTGATGAATATCTTCAGTTTATTATTATTTCTTCTTTGAGTATTATACTATGGTTTAAAAATTTTATTTATTTATTTATTTATTTATTTATTTTATATAACTTTTAATTTTTTTTATATTTTTTTATTATTTTCATTTTATTCATTTATTATACATTATATTCATTAATTAATTTATATTCTTTATTGGATTTATTATACAGGGTCTTTATAATTAAAGTTCCATTTTGACATGGCCATAAAAAAAAACTACTGGACCCAAGCTATAATACTTGGTAATATTATACAAGAGGGCATGGGAAGTTCATACCCACCAAAAAAAAAATTAGTTCAAAAGGTCACCAACAGCATGGAATGGCGCTCTATGCAATATTCGTATACGAAATTAGACACAAAGACACAGGTTAACAAGTCTCTAATCAACAGATTAAAAGCACAACACTCTTTAACCACAACTAAAAAAGGCGTTAAACAAGAAATAAAACAAAAAGAATGAAAAAACAATACAACCTGTAAACGTCTTTCGAAAGCTTTGCTTTCATCTTCAGCAGACAAGGAGAACCGCAAGAGATTCTTGAGAGAACTGACTTGTTTATTGAATTAGCAAGGTATATATAGTGAACAATAACCAATAGAAACAAAAAACCCCCCAAAAACGTGATCACCGTTTTGGTAACTGGGCCACCCATTGGATCAAACTAGATTCACCAATGGGGCCCCTGTCCGAATTTAACAGTAACTGCTTATCCGTTTTATTTATACCTAAGCTTTCGTAAGAATCTAACAAGTATTTTTTATTGACTGATTTTATTAATTTCACACTATTCATATGGAATTCGTGGCCCATATCCAGGGAATGCTTCGCGATGGCTGACTGGTTGCTTCTGCCAAATCTTGTGTGGTTCAAATGCTCCTTAAATCTTGTTCCTATGCTTCGGAACGTCTGCCCTTTGTACATCATAGGGCATTGGTTACATTGAGCCTGGTAGATGCCTGATTTTGCAGTGGTGGGATCTGGTCCTTAGGATTGCCCAGCAGTTGCTTCATTTGACCTGGATTGCTGAAAGCGAGAGAGACATTAAAGGGCTTAAGTATCGAGCTTATTCCGCTTATAAGAGCCTTTTTTAGTTGTGGTTAAAGAGTGTTGTGCTTTTAATCTGTTCATTAGTACGATCCACATAAGTACTTATTTTGTTTTAATCTAATTCATGGTTTTCAAGAAGGCAATCCCTGTGCTAGTGGATTTAACAAACTAGCTGCCCTAAGACATGGTCTAAAAACAATCCCAGAAAACAATCTTCTTCCATCTGAAGATGGTTTGCAAATAATTTACTATGACACAGACTGATGCAAATGAGGCTAGTAAATCCCATTCAAACAATGAAGAAACACTGTAATTATGCTATCAGATTTGCCTTTATTTATTTTAAGGCCAAGACTATTTCTACGTACTTTAACTCTTAGTCTGTTGTGATCTTAAAAAGATATGTATGCCAACATAGACAAAGCAATCAAAATAATTGAAAACAACCTAAAAACAAATAAAGTGGAAAGAAATATAATAGACGACATTATAGCAAGTTTAAAAATAATAAAAACCCAAAACTATTTTGAATTTAAAAAAAAGTTTTATGAACAATATGGGCTGGAATAATATCTGAAGTAATATTTGAAGTGGGATCCGGACGATTGCCCAAAAGACATTAGCCCCAACGGATAAAAGCCCCGTTGTTTATATTTATAACTTTACAAAATCATCCATTTTCATATATACTGTAAGTATTTTGCTATAATGCGATTCCCATTTTTTGATTCGTCGCTAACTTAGGAGAAATGAATTATGCAAGAATGTACAGAAAAATCTCTTATTTTTTACGATTTGAAAATAACCTAACCTAACCTAACCTAACCTAACCTAACCTACCTAACCTGGATCTATACAATTAAAAAAACTTCAAAGGCTTGATTCATTATCACCTGTTTCTACAAAAAGTTCCTTAATACAGTACAGATGGTGATTTATTAAAAATTAATACAAGATTATTAGAAAATATTAATATTTTGAAGAAAAGAAAAAATTTTATCTTTATTTTAGTAAACGATAAAAACGCTTCCACATTTCACCTACAACTTGTGTACCCGCATGGCAAGAATTTTGTTTACAAATTCGTGCCCAGTTCAATTCAGTCCGTTTAATGTACGTAGAACTCCCGGTCACGTTGACCAATCAGGACAAAGCAACTGTACGTAGAAATAGCCGGCCTTCTGACTATTTCTACATACGTACGTGGAAATAGACACTCCGTTATTTTAATTTGATAGAATAAATTGTTTTAAGTTTGTTTATTTACATTTTGCATTTTTCTTCTTATTTTATTTTTTTTAAGTTTGTTTTTATCTTGCTAATTCCCTTTTGCTATAATCCACTTTAATCCTTTTTCTGTTATCTCTAATCCTTTAATTGGTTTAAAGACTTCAATTGGTTTCTGGGGGAAAGGGAACCTTTCCCTCATAAATGTTCTGTTTATTTTCTTTTACATTTTTGCTTTTAAATTAAATCCGTTCCGTATTTGAACGTTTTTGTAAATAATTTTAAGGTTTTATTTGTAACTGAATAAATATTTGAATTTTTATTTTAAATTTATATAAATTGTGTTGTGTGATTCATTTTATTAAATAACTCCTCTTCTGCTTGGAAAATTTAATATTTGAAATAATAGTTTCCATCACAGTTGTGTAGAATATTACAAGCTCCGGACCTGTAATACCGGCCCGTCTAGATTAAGTGCTCGGGGGCTTATTACAACATTTATGGTAGTGAAATATGTTTGTAAATCAAAACATTCAAAACAACTCCTTTTATCTGATTATTTTATATAAAAAAGCAAATTCATATTGCATCTTACAGGCTTAATTTTTTTACTGTTTATTCCCTATGAAAATGAAATAAGTTCCAGGTTTACTGGCTCACTCCAAACAAGAGACATCTATAATTGATCGATCTCACTAAGCAAGAAAGGGAGATCATGCATCAGGGATCATCTTTGAGCATAAAAATTAAAGGGGATCATGCTTTCGACGATCCATAGTGTTAATATGAACATTACTAATAACAGTTTACAGGAACTTCAAGCGTTTACACCTGAGATGAGTTTCGAACATTTAGAAAAACAAACAGAAAGATGTAAAGAACAAGGATTTCGATTCTATGTGGCCAGCTATGTCCACGATAGTAACTTGGTAGAAGCTGAAGCTGGATTCCTTATCAATGCACAATGATGGCGCTCGATGAAAAAACTGAAATACCTCACATCTTCGAATTACATTTGTGGAAGTAGATACGCTTCAGATTTGAATAACAAAAACAGAAGACAGAAGGAAATCAATTTTTCTAAACACAAATGCAAAAAATATTAAATGTTTAAGGCATCTTTAACATATTTCTGAAGATTTGCTATGAAATGTAATATAAAAACTAAGTGAATGTTCAAGAAATAAGGATAGACAAGCAATAATGTGGGCTATATGATAATAAAGTTTAAAAAGTAAAGTGTAAGTAACAATAATGGTGATGAAATTTATAGTTGCTTTACTCTGGACTCCAATCTCATTCTTAAGTAGATTTTTTAAAACATTTGGTAAGTCACAGAAAATAGTGGAAGGGATTAGCAAAGGTAAAACATGAAATAACAAAAATTCTATTCGATGAATGAATTCCTCACTGATTCCTTCCTGCCCACTGTACACCATTGTTGCTTTCGATGGTTCCTTTTCCCATTCATAAATGATGTATCCATGCTTCAAACAGTTATTTTCTCATGTGGAAACAAATGAAAGTTAATCTCTTCCATATCAGCTGATGCATTGAGGACCACGGCAACTTTTAACCTTCGTTAATCCACGTAAATAATACAGTCAACATGGATCATTGTATTGTTGTTTCTAACATGAGAAAGGAGGCCTTACAATACATAAGGTGAATTGCATAATTTGACATTCGATGCCTTCCCAATATTAACTTCCCTTCATGATCTATTGTAAAAACATTATTCCACCAATTGTTTTATATATGTTTGTAAAATTCCACCCAATCACAACAATAGTTATAAATTCATGAGTTTGTATAAATGACGTCATAATTTCTTTATCTTATTACTTTGAAAAAGCCGGTTTAAATGGCGAAACTAGTCAATTTCTTCAAACTTACTATTATGTATTGTAAGGCCTCTATTTCTCATGTTAATACAGTCATCTGTGGAGGCAATGAGAGTTCCCCCGTTCTGTCATCCATCTTGAAAAATGACTTTTCTAGCGTATGAAATTGGTCAGTTAAGAGACAAAATGACCAGTCCTATAGGCTTTCCTTATTAGGAGATAGCACTGTAATTTTCATGGGAACTTCTTTTAAGCTGCTGCTATAACATCAAACTATTCAATATTTATATTAAATTAAGAGAAAATTTAGCAATGGAAAAGACTGAAATTTTACAAGGTGAGACCAGAAAGTTCAGCGAATCGCCCCCCCCCCCCCCGCCTTAAATACAATGCAGGCCCATAATAGATTTGCTATTTTCTGAAACATAAGATAATCCAGAATAATACATATGATACTATTGAAACTTGTATTTACTTCTTTTAAGTCCCAGATATCAATTCCATTATTGTATAATATTAGAATCTTCATGTTGCCACGGCCAGGAGCAAATCTAATTTTTTTAATCCATCCACGATGAGTAGGGATGACTCTAAAATTATTAAAAATAAAAGAAAAACAAACTAGTTTGTTTGTTTTCAATCACTCTTCTTCACATTTTTTCTTGAAATTTGAATCGGCTTAAAATTTTACACCTGGAACAATTTGTTTTTAGTTCCCATTGAGTAAGATTACCATCAACATCTCCCATGACAATGTGGTCTAAACGCCAGGCAATACAAGTTATGCTTCCAACACTTCCCTAAAAATACAAAAGAAAAAGAAAATAACAGAAACATAAAAATATATCAGAATTACTACTGTATTTAATGGAAGAATCATGAAAATCTAAGCTTACTAAGAATATATCTCATGTGAAAAGATAGAAACATGGGATTGGGGATTGTGTATGAATGCAACACAATAAGACATAAGCAAGGAACAAACATTAATGTACATTTATTATTTACAGTAAAAGAGAAACATTTACAATTATAAATAAGTAAAAGGGAAATATTTACAATTAAAAATTTACACACCAAGGTAATGTTTATGCTAGATAAGTAATTGATTGAAATCCGATTCAAGCAACATTAAAATAACTCCAGGTTTTTAGTTCATAAGTCATTTTAACATTTTTGCTGTGTAAAGCAGATATATCTACACAAAATTTCATTTCCTTTAGCTGCGGGAATCAGATTCATCCCACAGGTTTAAAAAAACTTCTCGTTATGCTGCGAAAAGTGGATAATTTCATCTTATCAGGAATTAAAATGAAATTTAATTACTCAGTGAAAAGGTTAAAAATTATCTTAGTTTTAAAGGTAATTTAATAGTTTTAATGAAAAGATATTTATAATTCTCAACTGTGAACTATTTAATTACTGGTATTATTTTTTTCACAGTTACAAGCTAAGAAAATGTGGAAATTTGTCTTCTATTTTTTGTATTATTCCTTTTTTCTTTGCTTTCTTTTATTATTATTTTTGGTTTGGTTTTGGGTTTTTTTTTGTTTTTTTTATATATTGAGAAACCATAAAAATATATACATGTATACGGTGGTCAACATTTCCCTTTCTTATTCTCTAAGAAGAAATTTTTTTTACCTAAAATTTATTTAACTATTTATTTCTTATCTTTACATTTCTTAAATATCCATTTCACGCTTATTAAAGTACTAATTAACATTTTATTAAGATTAAAATAGGAAAAAAAAAAAAAAATAATGTAGCTTCATATCAATAGTGATAATACAGGGTGTCTGAAAAGTCTTTCCCTGATTACAGACATGTAGGAAAGAGATATGAAACTGGTTCCAAACTGTTAGAAAACTAACCAAGTTTAATGATCAATCGGAAACACATCAATAAATTTCCAGGTGAGATCCCTTGATAGTCAATTTCCATCCATACCTTAGCCAACATCACAGGAGGAACAGATGCAATGATAGTGGTTCTCCGTTGTCGCAGAGTTTAAAAGATCTGCTACAAGTGTCTTGTAGACTTGGTTAGTTTTCCAACATTTTGGTGCCAGTTTAACATGTCTATCTTGTATACCAGGTGTACCAATAGCCAACTTTTAAATACAAGTCTGACAGAGTACTTTCAATGGAAGAATTATTGTACTTTAATGCGAACTCCTTTCCCAAAAAATCTGACATTATTTTCGAATATGGAAGTCAACTTTGAAATGTGCAATGGAAACCCTTATTTTTAATGATATTTTCAAAATGAATTTCAGATTGTACACAATATTTGAGAAACATTTTATTCTTAGCGTTTTTCAATTGATCCAACAGTTTAGGAGATAGAGGCAGTGAAAGCATGATGTTTGAATTTAAAGTAAAGACAAAAAACAGAAATTATTTCTAAATACAATGGATTATAAAATGGATAGCAATGTTTTGCTAGGGAGATAACTATCTGAACATAACTTTTTACAGTAATGCAAAACAATGATTGTACAATAAATGTTGTTATAATAAATGTTCAATCTTTGTTTTCATTTAATTTGATAAACAATTTCTGCTTTTTTTTTTTTTTTTGCCTTTTCTTGTTTAAAGGTAAACTCCACACCCAAAACAACTTTGTTTAAAATGAAAGATGAAAGTCTCAATAATAACTTACCATGTATAAAAATTTTCAATTCGTACTCAAAATTGATAAAATATATAAAAAAAACTTTCATTTTTTTCCCCTGCCCCTGCGATAGACACTGACACCATGGTTCGGCAACTGTTACGTCACAAGTTGCCGAGAAGTGCAAAGGAGTTACGAATTCGGACGTCACACCTTAGACGCTATCGGTTAGTTGTCAGTTGGGCATCGCAATGGAGTATGAATATGAAACAAGACTGGTAGTGACGACTGCGATTTTGATAACAGTGACAGCGATATACAAGGGCCGTTAGCAGAATTTACTGCTCCTGCAACTTCTGCGATATACAGCCCTATGCATTAAACTGTGAAACGGGATCTTCTCCTTGGTGCGTCAGCGTGTGCACATTAGGGCGGCGTGTGCCTTACACAGCAGACTGATAGGCTTACCTCTTCATTCTTTCGGCGTTTAACGAGTGCTGTTGTGGTCGTTGTTCTTGAAGAACGCCAGGCCCGTTTAGAGTTGGAAGAGCATCTATTCCACCTTATACATGATCTAGTTTCAGCGAATTTCTTGTTTGAATTGGTACTGAATTTAAAACGGTGGATGCATAGACAAAGCAAGACGCTTCAAAATGAGCACACGATGTTATTTGGAGTTGGATACTAGTTCCCTCGCTGTCAAAAACTAATCCCCTGTTTTTAATCGATTCTGATTCTGGAAATCTATGAAACGTGAAATTTCTATCCGAATATCTATTTACACATCCAAACAGAGAACAAATTGAAGGCATTCCGAAATAAAACAGGTTAGCAAAATCTTACGATATGTAGAATCGTTCTAAGCGACTAGAATCTCGGTGACGAAATTCCCCGAGGTTCTCGCGGCAGGAAATGACAGCTTGTTCCACATGTTCTGTGGAGAAGGAATGGAAGATCCCATGCAAATTTTCAATTTTCTGAGGCATTTTTCTTAATAAAATATTATGAAAAATCGAAAAATTTTGAATGATAAATACTCTATTAACCTGGATTAATGTTATGATGCAAAAAAATAAAGTCAATTTTTTCCGTGGAGTTTACCTTTAAATATTTTTTATACCTAAATTATACATATTCAGGAAAAATCGTTCAATTTGTTATGCCTACCATATTTTCTCGAATACTTTCAGTCATATTCTATACTAAATAAGCCCATGATAAATTTTAACATACTTACATCAGCTGGTATTTTAAATCCGTCTTTAATAACATTTCCTTCAACAGAAAAATTATATAGTTGCCCGTCTGTATCAGTGAAAACAAAATTTTCCTTGGCCAAGATTTTATCCTCAATTTGTTGTGAAGAATGGTAATCTGAGCTAAAAACAAAAAAACACAATGTTAACTTATTAAACTTTAATAAAAAATAATAATTGGATTATTAAAAATTTTTATAATCTGAAACCAACTCATCATTCACCAATTTCAAATATACTAGGAATAAATGCTCATATGAATTGGCTTGATATGATGTTTATGGTCAAGTTTTATCTGTATATACAACGATGGACCATTCGGCTGGTAGGATTTTTGCCTCATAATCTGAGCACATCAGGGCATGCCTGCGTTAAATGAAGTGGAAAAAAAAGGGACTTTCACAGTTTTATAAACACTTCACGAGATACATTATATCCTAACAGTGCGAACCATGCAGTATGATCACTACGATGCGTGATCACTGCTACGCTGATGTCATCATTTCAGTCAATCGAACTTTCTCGTGTTTTTTTTTTCTTTTTTCAGATTTCTTTTCGTCATCTCGCAATGTATCATATCTCCGAAACATCCCAACTCAAACAATGCTAAATTGGGGAGAGGCTGTATTTTTTTGGAGGGCAGGGGTGGGGCCATTCAATGTTGTTGCAGCCCAGGCCTGATATACAGGGTGTCCAAAAAGTCTACAGAGGGTGGGCGGAAATGAAATGAAACATTTGATAATTTACAATAGGTTTATTTCTTGTGCTACATTAATCAAACTATTCAATTTGCTTTCCTTGATTTATAATACACTTGTCTGCAGTGCTTTGGCCAAGCATCCAACGCTTTTTGGATCAGATGTTGAGGCAAATGCTGCCACTCCTGTTTTAATGCTTTTTTAAGGCCACTGACAGTAGTAACTTTCCACTTCCATAATTGCTGCTTCAGGTATCCCCATACGAAATAATCCATAGAGGCCACGTCGGGCGACTGCGCTTCCACATTTCAGGTGTTATGAACCGAATTTGCTGGGTCTTCAAGAAGTCAATGGTCTTGAGAGAGGCATGAGCAGATGCTGAATCCTGATGCAGGATAACGGTTCCATGTGGCACAAGTTTAGGCACATCACATCGCAGAAATGGTTGCAAAACGTTCCGGATATAATACTCTGAATTTATCTTTGCTCCTGGACTAATAATGCGTAGACGTGTCTTCCCATGGTAAGAGACTCCAGCCATACCAAGAAACCACGTGAATGTGTCGGCTTTCTGGTCACACATGTTCGCATATGATGTGAGCTTCTCGTTCGGTAGTAAACGCGCCATTTACCATTGCAGGATGATAAATAGAACCATGCTTCGTCAGTCGTAACAATGTGTCTCAAAATTTTCTGCAGGAATTTGTATAGCGGCCAACTTCTTTGACGCCTCTTTGCAATGTTAACCTTTGTTAGGCCATGGACTTTTCTCTTTCTCCTAAGCATCATATTAAATGTATTTGAAATATGGTATCGCACAGTCAATCTCGGGAGTCCCAACTTGCGGCTCATTTCATGCTGACTTAGTGGGTTCTCACTTTCTAGCATTCTTTTAAGTTTCTTTAACTCGTCCCTTGATACAGTCGTTGGACGTCCTGCCATACGACGAGTCATTTTCCTCTTCGGCTGTGACTGAGCCACTTTCTTCCTTTCATTTCTAATTCTAGAGATGGTACTTGCACTTACATGTTCGTTAGAATGTTTAAGCTCACGAATTATCATTGATGTGGACCATTTCAGCTGTAAAAGTTCCAAAACACGTCCCTTCAGGATGTCTGACACTTTAGTGCGCGGCATTATCTTCCTGACTGCTGAACCTAACACGTCTGAATCTTCTTATATAGACAAATGTAATTTGTATATCAGTTACCATTGGTGGACGTTACATCGCAAGCAAGACACATTTACATTTGTTTCATTTCATTTCCGCCCACCCTCTGTAGTAACATGGCAGATATCTCAAAGCTGCCAGGTAGGCGAGATCTGTTGAGTGCGGTTTATAGGTAAAAGTGGGGTGGGGAATTCATTGTCACACTCAAATTTGATTTTGACCCCCAAATTTAAGGTCATCCATTTGCTAACTTGAGAAAGATAGAGAAAAGGTCATCCATTTGCTAAACTACTAAAGATAGAGAAAAATTTCCAATTGCTACCCTGTAGAGCAGCCTCACATTAGTCTAAAAAATTTTTTAATCACACCCTTCCCCTTGAAAGATTTTGAGAAAATGGGCGAGAAAGAGTCACTCAAGCCCAATCACTTAATGAGTCTTCCCAACGGTGTCCTTCACTGCAATTCAAATGTGTTAGAAACCTCAGCCAACCTGACCTTGTGTGACTCTTTCTCGCCCATTTTCTCAAAATCTTTCAAGAGGAAGGGTATGATTAAAAACTGTTTTTATACTAATGTGGTGTTGCTCTAGAGGGTAGCAATTGGAATTTTTTCTCTATCTTTAATAGACACCAAACTTACAAGTAGCGCTGCTATAATGGTCAAAAATAGAAACTGTGTTTAGGGATCCCACCGTAACACCTGCTTAAGAGAAGTACCACTCTAGTGTTTAAAAATAGAAACCAACTTTACGGATCGCGCCGTTTATCTTTGGAAAGGGACGAAAAAAAAATTTAGTATTACATCCTGTTTTATTGCCTGGTACCAGGGCTGTACCCTGGAAGGGGGGGGGGGGGGCGGGGGGGGCCCACGGCCCCCCCCCCCCCCCCCCCCTGAAATTTTCCACTTTGTCAACTATTTCTGTTGCTTGGAGACCCCCTCCCCGCTAGAAGAATAGGGCCAGCTTCCTCAGCCCCTCCCCCCCAAATAAAATTCTGGGTACGGCCCTGGCTGGTACACAACGAAAACAAGTTTTATTGCTACTTTCTGTTTTACTGCTGATCGGTCCTACGTGGGTTTAACGTTGTAAAATCCTAAACATGTCGAATTTCGCGATGCTAGCACAATAAAAGCTTAGTAGTAAGTTGCGCTGAGGATAGTTTTTGAGTTAGCAAATGGATGACCTTAAATTTGGAGGTCAAAGTCAAATTTGAGTGCGGCAATGGATTCCCCACCCCCCTATTACCTATAAATCACACTCATCAGGTCTTGCCTACCTGGCAGTTTTTGAGATATCTGCCATGTTCCCAGACTTTTTGCACATCCTGTATAGAAGACACTCTGTCTGATATATAGATAGGTACTGGTTATGAGAATTTCTAAAAACCAGGATATATCTTACCAGACCAACAACTCTGTGACCTGAAAGACTCCATCAGAAGACAGATAGCTCAAATCTCAAAGCCAATGTTGCAATCTGCAGTTTTCAATATCACTAACCGCTTAAATTTGATGATAGAAGGGAAAGGTGGCCACATCCAGCAAGTTATCCAATGAAATATGTAAGTTCCTTATTTACTTATTTTGTGATTGGAAACATTTCCACATTATACCAATATGAATATGTTAAAATAATTTTATAATCTGTTCATTAATAAAACAGCTTATAATGCTCTCAAAGTGAGTAATTTATTTTTTTCCTTTGCTGTATTCTTTAAAATTAGTAAATCTACATTTTCAAAAAACAGGGCAGAAGGCAAAACTTACTTAATATCTGGAAAGCCAGTTGAAACTTCGGATGTTGGTGTGATTTCAGAAAGCTTATCAGTTGACCCTTTATCAATACTACCAATTTTCTTTTTAATACTGCATACAGGAGACCATTCCTTAAAAGGATAAAGCAATTATTAAAAAAAAAAAAATTAATGCCTATTCTTCAAACTAAAATTAACCTTCCACTTATGGGTCGTAGACTTTATTGTAACAACAATAATGAGCAGAGTTCAGATTTTAATTTAAGAAGTTATGTTCATCTGCGGATTTACAGTCTATTTGGAAGAAGAAGTTAGAATTATATTACCGAACATTTTCAACATTTATTATATTCTTTATAACATCATTAGAATTTATTCTCATTACGTTTTTCGTCAGTTTTCAACATTTAATCTACTACATTCCTGAGCTATCAGTTATAAATGAAAGATAATAACATAAGAAGCATTTTAGAATTTATTATAATAAAATCAACTGTCAGTGAAGGAGTGGTTTTTCTTTTCTCTGTAAGAAGAGACAGAATTTGAGACCGGATGTTCGTCCACCCCCGACTTGGAGGAGCAACTTGAGGCACCGTCGGGAGCGGCATCGCTTCTCCCAGAGCCAAGATCCAAGCACTGAATTTCGGGGGCTGTCACCTGGATTATTGACATCCGTGAGGGAATAATTTCTCTCGTCTCAACCAATTGCGATATTAGAATTGTTCGAAAAAACTATTTATTTGCCACCTTACATTTTCCATCGATTGGAAGTTTTTACAATGTTTATTGGGGAAAAGAAAGAATTAAAGAATAATAACAAAACTATTATTTTAATACAACACCATTTGAGACAATTGAAACCACTGAAGAAGATGCAATTGTTTTCAGAGTTAAGTTTCACCGGATGCAGGTGTAGGGTTGGAGATCAATTTCGTAAGAAGACACCCCACGCTCATATTTTGAGACACGTGATGTTCCCTGAGGAACCAGTGCGAGCGTTTGGGCGTTTACCTACCCCGTCCCGGTCCAATGAAGAACGTTTGACGTTTGAAATAGGATATCGTATCAAGTGATATAAATACCGTAAATATTCTACTATAACGCGAATTTTTTTGGCCAAAAAAAGCATCTAAATTTGCTGGGTCGCGTTATACTAGAGGATAAAAATCAGCCCTCCGACGACTGCGGCCGATCGTCGATAATAACTACATCGTTAACAACATCGATAATAACTTCTCCCAAACATTGATAAATAGGCCTACTTCCAAACTGCCTCGAACCAAAGCCTACAAGAAAATATTATGTAGTGAAAATATTAAACTGAATAAAGATTACTTGTCTTTTTATTTATGTACTGTTGTGTTTTTTTGTCGATGTGCGAGTGAGAAAGCTTTCCCTATCAATGTAGGGCTATAAACTT
>JAHWFO010036887.1:2363095-2386519 GCA_023313115.1 Rhysida immarginata
TATTAATTCACTTTTTATTCGAATTACTCGTCGCCAACATCTAACAACATCGATTTTTTTTCTGTATAAGTTCGTACATTTTATTTCTCGCGAGGAGTCAAAAATGGGGGTCGCGTTATACAAGAGGATAGGATTTTTGCCGATTTTTTTGGGCCGAAAAAGTGGAGTCGCGTTATACAAGAAGTCGCGTTATAGTAGAATATTTACGGTACTCTCGATTTTGAGGAAGAACAGGGCAGCCGTCCCGGGAAGAAAAAGAGCATGGCGACAAGGCCAGACGTTGCCAGCCAGATGTAGAAGCAAACAGTCACACTGTCCGTTAGATGTGGAAATGAACGGAAGAGTTGCCCGTTTGATTGATGAAGAATAGACGTATTACTAGCCAGATAGAAACGTAAAGACTTAATGCCGAACGAGATGTTCCTGAACAGTGTTCAGATGAGATGGAGAAGAATGTCATTTTCTGCTAGTATTGCTAGTATCTGAAGCAGTCTTAAGTTCCAAGTACCTGGTGAGTTACATTTGTCTGCACAATACATACGGAGACGAGCCGACCGCAATGAGAGCCAGCTGCCACCAGTAAAGCTATTCAGAGGGTCATGCCTAAATCAACACCGGGAGCCAGACGAGATTCACCGCCGACGTTTGGCCATCGTCTGCAGACGCCGCCACAATGTGGGTCGCACCATCATCTTTAACGAGGGTTTTTCTATTTCTCACGGCCATCAATATTATTATTATAATATTTAAAAGTGTTTAATGTTTAATTTGTTTCCAATCACACTAACAAAAAGTTAAAGCAATAGGAGAGTTAACGGGGAATAAGATTATTTCTGTAAGGGATAAAAATGATCTAATTATAAGAAGCTATTGTTCACCTAACCAGCTGCCTTTCCAGCCAGACTTGTGAGCCGGAAAACTTTTAATGTGTGGAGCATCGGGCTGACTGGAGTTGCTGAACCCCATTCTAAGTGAAAGCTAATTTTATAATATTGGTTTTTGGAGCCACGATTAATTGTTATTTCCAATTGAGCCACAGGCTCCACACACTTATTAAACCTCTATATACGAGGCCTATCCAAAAAAGTATCCAGATTTAGGCTACCAAAAAAAAAAAAGTAGAACTTGCTGCACCTTTTTCCTATCTGGATCATGTGACGACATTTTTGCTGATGACGTAATGAAATTTATAGCTGTTAAGATTGCCGCGTGGAATTGTTGTAACACACTAAAGCAGAACGTTTTTCTTTTCTCGTCGTATTGTGAAAATGACAGAAAACATTGAGCAATTCTTGACAAAACACCACCTCGCTCAAGTCAGGCAGCTTCCCTACTAACTTGACCTAGCTCCGTGTGACTTCTTCACATTTCTGAAGATCAAGAAAGCACTCAAAGGATGGGGATTTGAGGATGTGGACGTGACAACACAAAATGCGATGGCGGAGCTCTTGGTCATCCTAAAGGAGGCATTCCGTACTCGTTTCGACCATCGACCAATGGCAGCTATGCTGGGCTAAACGCGTTGCTGTAGACTGTGCTTATTTTGAAGGTGACTCAAACATTTATGTGAGTTCGAACTGTATTTTTTTTTTTTTTTTTGTAGCCTCAATCCAGATACTTTCCAGACAGGCCTCGTATATAGCACAACATCTAACATAGTAATAGTTTGTATAAAGTTTAAAATTCAGAATAAACAAAAATTCATATTCAAAATCATATTCATATTAAAAAAAAAAAAAAAAAAAATTTGTAAAAAATTCTTATACATGTATAAATAAAAAAATAATCTTATAAACAATCAAAAGGAAAAAACAAGACAATCTATAAGACACCATAAAAATTTACCTTAAAAACATTAAAAAAAATTAGAATAAGGAATATTAAAATTATACCAAACACAGACTGAATCTATCAAACTCCACAATATTAAAAAAATAATAATAATTTCCAATTGAAAACAGAATTTAACAGTGGATATTGCTCCTTTTCGTGAAAATGGGAGTGCATGTATCTGGCAGAAGAAGTGCAGTTACAAAATAAGAGATACCAAGATGCTATAACTTGGCATGTTTACTCACAAAAGACTTTTTGAAAATGCCACTCCTATTCAGTTTGATAATAGGCCTATTGTTCCCATGAGGAAATCAAACTGATCCCGCACCAGCACAATCTGGATTTACAGGGTGTTCCACTCGGGACTGACCCTTTTATAATATGAATTACTCTGCAACACTTGCATGTAACACGCACCAATGCTCAAAATATTCCTTATTTAAAGCAAATTGCTTCGATACAGAGTTCCAGCTCCAGGTGACACCATCGTGGCACAGAGGTGTAGGCGACTGCCTAGATGTGAGAGTCTAACCCTGCAAAGTGGCGAAAGCAAGCATGCAGTATACCGTACCGCAGAGTCTTCATCGTGAAACCTATTGGGTCACTGGGTCATTTACAGTGTCAGAGGATATCGGAAGAAGTTTGGAGAGAGAACCATTGAAGACCTCAAAGAAAATGAGAGCCTGACAATTGGGTGCAAGACAATTCGGTGGACGTCAATTGGGTGGATGCGACAATTTGGTGGACGTCAATTGGGTGGACGCGACAATTCGGTTGATGTCAATTGGGTGGACGCGACAATTCGGTGGACGTCAATTGGGTGGACGTTACAATTTGGTGGACGTGACAATTCGGTGAACGTCAATTGGGTGGACAACAATTCGGTGGAAATGCAAATTCGATCAAGATTTTTAAATCACTGAAGAATTTTAAATGTTTAACACGTTATTTGTTCAACTCTCATCTTTATTGCAATTACAAAGCAATTTGCTTCATTCATTTTATGTCGAAGTCACTTTTTATGCGGGAATCTTTTATTTTTTATTTATAAGTTTATAAATAAATGAGATTATTTCTTTATTAAATAATTTATTACATCACTTTGTAAAAAGTGTAACATTTTCTTTTTTGTTTTATTGCTAAGAGTTCCGTTATTCAATTAAAAATACTCTAATTCTTAAATTACTACTTAAGCTCGTTAAAATGAGCACAATATGAATTGGGTAGATAAATCTGTAATTTGACATTAATATAGCACGATGACACCCCCCCCCCCTACAGTCTGGTTTAATGTAAAAAGGCAGTTAGAGATGAGGACAGAGGGTAGAGTTTATTTCATTTTTAGGTTGAAAGGTTAATCCCTATTATATTGATCCCTATTATATTAAGCGTTGTAATATAACTACTTCCCCCTCCAGCCTTTTAAGAGAATTAGGTTTCCCTTCGAATATAAGAGAAATTAAAATGACTATCTTAAAATTTTGAAGTTATAATACAAAAATATTATAAGTAAAATACATACAAAAATATAAATAAATTACAGAAAAATATATACAACAACAAAATAATTACAGATAAAATATACAAATAATACAAATGAAATTGTAACAACAAAAATATATAAAATATAATAAAAATCAAATACATGTAATTTTCAAATTTATTCTTCATCACTTTTTTAAATAATAACAAAAAAAAAATTATTGCATCAAGAAAATTTGTTCAGTTATATGTTCCTCACAGTTTTTAAAAAGATTTCCAAAATTCTTTACAAATTTCATGTGTGTCGAGTTTTTAATCCTGTTAACCTTTTGAGGGATGATGGGGAAGATAAAATTTAACGGGGCTCAAATGGTTATATCACAACTCTAAGGGTTGAACCCTTTCAACCCAAAAACGAAATGAACTGTATATTGAACCTCCAATAATCTTTCCCAAAGCTGTATTTTGTTTTTGTGTATATATTTTTCTGTAATTTATTTATGTTTTTGTATATATTTTATTTGTAATTTTTTAATATTATAACTTCAACTTGAATGTACACTTTTTAAGACAGTCATTTTAATTCTCTTATATGAGAAGAGAAAAACCAACGAGATAGAAGACATGTAGTCTATAGGCCTCTGCACACTAGCGATTTTTGACGCAGCGACATGCCTAAACAAAAGATGGGGACAGGAAAACATGTCTATCTCGTTGAGAAAAACCTAATTCTCTTAAAAAGTTGGAGGGGGAAGTAGTTACATAGACTATGGTATATTTCCTTAGACTAAGGTAGTTATATTAGGGATCAACCCTTTCAATCTAAAAATGAAATGAACTCCACCCTCTGTCGTCCCCTCCAACTGCCTTGTTATATTAAACCAGACTCTGGGGGAAGGGGGGGGGGGGTGTCATCGTGCTATATTAACCTTCTTCCCCATGACGGCGTACCTGGGTGCCATTTTCGTGTTAACATAAAAATTATCTATCATACATTCGTATTTTCCCCGTGGTATTTTTTGACATCTTTAAGTTGGTAATCCTATGCAGTTTTATGAAAAAATAATTTTAAAAAAAGTTTGTGTAATTTCAAAAAAAATTTTGAAAGTCTTTTACACTTTACATCCATGATAAGGGCACCCGGGTACCCCTACAACTATTACCCAAGAAAACAATATAAAAAACGATATAAAAAAGAATTAAATGTATTTTAATTACAAAAACAATTCTAAGATAATTACAATATCAATCAGTAAAAACATCAGTTCAAAAGCTTACACATTTGCAGAACAAGCACAACATTTTGTGATTGTTTTGGTATGCTCATTCACAAACTGGGCGATGACAATTGGAACAAGATTTTCTTGTTTTTCTACGTTTTTTGGTGGATTTGCAAATATAACAACTTCCAGTTACTATAAGGCGACCTGAGGAATCTCTGCGTTGTTCTTCATCACCTGCATATATACAACTTGCAATACGCCATCCCAGCATGCATTCTATTCCTGATTTCGTGTTGAAGTGCTGAAAAGCTTGTGGGTTTCTGGACCGAGTTTCAATCGCTGGCATTGCCAGTTGTTTACCTAAATCTTTCAAAAACGCACGCCAGCTGTTATTTTTCTTTGATTCTAACGGATTGTTTTCCATGTAAATGATATAAGCCACTAGGCAAGCTAAATCAATCATATTGTAAAACATTGCAACAGGCCATCTTCTAGAGTTCCTCTTGGAAGTGTAGTGCGATACCATTTTATCCATATTGTCAACACCACGTTTACCCCGGTTGTAATACAGAATGTTTTCGGGCTTTTTCTTTGGTCCACTTACATCTTTTGTGTAATGCATGGTTGACAACAATATGACTGACTTGTTAGCTTTTGGCACATACGACACCAATGTAATTTTGTCATTGCTAAATCCAAAAAGAGAAGACAGTGGTTCTCTCGATTTGTTGGCGAGCATTTGTGGTGGTATGTAAAGCTTATTTTTTTTCAATGTCCCAACCATTGACAAACCAATGAAAGTAGGAATCGTGCCAGAGGAAGTGTTGTAAAAAAGTTATCCATCACAACATTCCGACCACTTTTCTTGAATTGGCAGCACAGGTCTTTTACTACTCTTTCGCCATGATTTTTTTCACGACCTTCAGCTGATTTCCCGGTGTATATTTGCCCAGTGAGTGGATAAGAATTTGCAGCATCACACACCTACCATATTTTGATATCGTATTTTGCCGGTTTTGGCATGTACTGGGTAAGTTTTGTTCTACCCCTAAATGGAAATAGCTGTTCATCGACAGTAAGGAATTCGGAAGGCACATAATGAGCTCTGATATTCATATTCATCAAGAGCCATATCTCTGAAATTGCTGCTGCTTTGTCATTTTTCAACCTATCTTGCCTTGTTGCAACATTATCAAAACGAAGAAACCTAGTTATTTCCCAAAATCTATTCACTGACATGGATGCACGATATAATAGATTAGCATCACTCGTCCACCGTTCTTTGATGTCTTCTGAGCAAGAATGGTGACCCCTGCTGTAATGAGAATCCCAAGATAACTATCGAATTCTTCGTCTTTCAACTCCTTCCAAACTTTGGGAGGGCTGTTTGGATTCTCTGCATTCCACTGAGAATATACAGATTTGGCTTTCCTGTTTGTTTCCTTGATTATGATATTGCATATAATGGGCGAGGTCAAAAATGCAAACACCCAGTTGGGTTGGTGAAGAAATGATTATTGCTCGATTGTTAACGTATTGTTGACTATCGTAGCAACAATGATTTTCTTCACTAACTCAACTCGGTGTCAGGATTTTTGACCTCGCCCAATGTAATCAAAAATGCACTTGAAGGTTTCAAGAACTGAAAGGGATTGAGTTTTTTTTATAGGTCCTGATTTTTGGCGTAAAATGTTTTGCTGTGGTGTTTGAGTACTGTCAGGACTTGTCAGATTCCATGCAGTTCCATCCTTGCCATACAGCATCTGCTGATCGGGAACACTTTCTTCATTCTCGACTTCACTGGAACTTTCAGAACAGTTATCTATTTCTATTTGGGCATTATGATCAGCATTGACGTCTTCTATATCAGATTCTTCATCTTGAGGAGCTTGATTGTTTTTTGGTGGAACGTTGAGATCATCAGGAATGTTGGAGCAATACAACTCGTTATCACTTTCTGAATCATCAATGAAATTATCCAGAAATGATTGTTGTTGCTCAGAACTCATTCTACAACAAGATGAATTCGGCATTATAGTAAGTGCATATTACTCAAAACTCATAGAATTCAAAAGTGTAGGCATATTAGTAAGTGCATTATCTTAGCGACTGAATTCTTCCAATTAGAATGCTTGATCGCGTTTTGCCATTTTTATGTTGGTCTTGTGCTTGTATAAAACTAGCAAGTTCAAGTATAGAAAGCGTCGAGTGAATACCAGAAAACAAAACTAACACGAAAATTAAAACTGAAAGTTTTCAGAAAAAATAAAACTGAAAGTTTTCAATAAAACAGAACCGAAAGTTTTTACTAAAATAAAAAAAAATTATGATTTTTGCTATTAATTTCATATTGATATCAATAACAACACGTGTAGATAAGTTATAAAAATAATGTATGTTCATAATTCCCATGTAAACCAGTGATGAAGGATTTGGGTACCCGGGTACCTCATCATTGATTTACTTAAAACTTCTCACCCATGGGGAAGAAGGTTAATGTCAAATAAGATTTATCTGCTCAATTCCTATTGTGCCTATTTTAACGAGCTTAAGTAGTAATTTCTGAATTATGGTATTTTTAATTGAATAATGGAACTCTTAGCAATAAAACAAAATAGAAAATGTTACACTTTTTACAAAATGATTTAATAAATTATTTAATAAAGAAATAATCTCATTTATTTGTAAACTAATAAATAATAAATAAAAGATTCCCGCATATAAAGTGACTTCGACATAAAATGAATGAAGCAAATTGCTTTGTAATTGCAATAAAGAGTATCAATTATAAACAAACAACGAGTTAAATATCTAAAATTTCAGTGATTTAAAATCTCGATCGAATTTGCATTTCCACCGAGTTGTTGCGTCTACCCAATTGACGTCCACCGAATTGACGTTCACCAAATTGCCGTGTCCACCAAACTGTCGTGTCCACCAAACTGTCGTTCACCGAATTGTCGTCCACCGAATTGTCATCCACCGAATTGTCATCCACCCAATTGTCGTAGACCCAAAGAAAACATCAAGTGTGAAATTGCTGCCACTGACAGTGACATGTTGGAGCATCGCATTGCCTTGTGTGCAGATGTTGCCTGAGGGCATTTTCAACACATTTGCAATGTGGACTTGTTTTCCATTAAATAAAGTTCTTTCAGGTTCCTACAGTTTGCCTTTATGTTAACACGTTCCATAGTTATATGAAATTTTAAAGGGTCAGCCTTAGTACCATTGGATTATTCTGATCCATGGTTCAATTCCTTCACAGATAGCTTTCAATAAGAAAGAGGCAGAATCCTGAGTGAAGGAGTTCTTCACCTTGAAGATCAATAACTGGTACCACCACGAAATCAAAGAACTGAGAGCAAGATGGCCTAGGACAATGCAATGCAGTATCCTATACTTTGAAATGCTAGGCATCTTTTGATGTTGGGATGATACCAAATCATCACTATAAATTTATAATGATTTGTATTTATCAAATGTTATTATGTTTTCATAATTTTAATCCAATTTATTGGCAAAATTTATACATTCCCTTTCATTATGTGAATTAAAGTAATAATTATTAGATTTAAAAAATTGATTTCTTTCATCAAAACTTATTGTTTTCTTGTAAATTACAACTTTTATCTCTCTCGATTGCTTTAAAAATATTTAAGCAGTCGGTTTTTTTTTTGGTTTTTTTTTTTTGCTCAAGTGGAAGAGGGGCAACTCCATTAAGCAGAGCTTAATAAGAGCCACAACAATGAAAAATCACTCTCAATCGAACCGCATGACCAGAAGGGAGAGAGATGAAGAGGGAGAGCTTTTATTTTTCAGATCACTCAACGGTTGGTTGAGAAGGAGGATGTGTGCATATGTGGTTTGTATAGCTCAGTGATAAGCCATACAACACTTGACTGTGTATGAAAATCAAAACCCATACATGAGTGTTCATCAATGAAGAGATGTCTCCAATGATCATCCATTTGTTTAGCTTCGATGCCAGTTATCTGCCGGGCTCGTCCTCCGAGGCACTCGGGCAGTAGAGCGCAGAAAACTAGACAGATGGTGTGTAATGTTTAGATGACAACAAGGATCAACCCCAGCGGTGTACAATTACTCAAGCTGTTGTATAATTTATGACAGATACATCAACACGTACAACGAACTTCTGGTGTGACTCAGGTAGTGCAATCACAGGGAATATTCACTACACGTATAAGAAACGGCCGTGAGTACTATTCGATTATTTTATGCTTTGGCTAGCCATGCAATTGACAATTGCACGTGCATCTCATGATTGTGTGTGTTCGCGAAAGTGATTATCTCTTTAGAACTAATTGGGACATTGACTACGAGATTCAACTTTTTGTTCACTACTTATCTAAGCAACTTCATTGAGTAATTTGCCGGCCAGGTGGCCGAGAGGGCAAGGGCGTAGGCTTTCTAGTTCTCGAGTCCAGCTGGCCGTGGGTTCGAATCCCGCCATGGGCATGGATGTTTGTGTTTGTCCCGGGCTGCGTACAGATATAACTGTTGTAAAAGGCACAAAATGAGCTTAGTAGTTGACGCCTAAATTTCTAGAACCCCCCCCCCCCCCTTCATTGAGTAATTTCTAAGCTGATACGAAACACAAATTTGAATAATTTACATTTTAATCTATACATGCAAATTTATTTGTTAAGTTTAGTCATTAAGATCACATTTATTTAGTTTATACATAATATCCCATTCCCCCTTTCCTTATTATGATCAAAATAATTATTACTGTTGGCAATGCTGTCGTCTCTGGAATTTATTTATCATGGGAGATTTGCTTTAAACAGACTGCGGGCGTAGGTGACTGACATTTAGTCTCATTTTTTTTCTTGGCGCCATCATTGAATCTTGGGGTTATTGCGGGAATTTTGAATAGACTAATGGATGTCTTGAATTACAGTATCCGATAGTAATAAAGAGGTGGAGAAAGCACATCCCGTTACAATGTAAAGTCACAAATTAAGAAATAAAGTGATGAAAATATTGCCAAACTTTTGACTTGCCCTCTGTAAACTTACAAAATAAAATTCCTTTTAGAAAACTTATTTAATATTCGGCAAAAAAACAAAACAATAATAACGTTATAGGCTATTTTGTAGACTGTGTGAGATCGCATTAAAAGCATAGCTCATTATCAGTAAATCAATAATATTAAAACTTTAATGAACTATTCTCTCACCAAAGCAGTCACAATTGGAAACTTTTTTGGCATTGTACGTAAAAGAAGCAATCTTTGCAAATCCCACAACTCAAAAGGATCATCTTTGAAGGCTACGATAAAATATTGCCTGTATAAAAAGAACAAAATGAAAAAGCTTATGAATATAGGAAGATTCCAGCATTACATTTGTAACATTTTAGATAATACTTTTCCAGATAAAATGATTAAATTTCTAACTGCCAAATTATTCTTTCAATGAATTGTGAGAAATGTACAAGTAAATGAGGCATACACAAAAACTGAACAAAGGTATGAGCAGTAAGCAAATTATTGAAGGTGTATAATAATAGTTACTTATGGCAGGAAACTTTCACCATATCTATTGCAGATTCTTCATTTCTCTCAGCACGTAACATTCTATGTTTTCCTAAGATGAAAAAGAAGTTTTATAATTTTGCATATATCTGACTGTACAGAGAAGTTATATATGCAATAGACTTTAAAAAGTAAAAAAAATTAAACATTTTTTACATAAAATTAAAAACAGAATTTTTTATATCTCATGCACAAGTTGTCACAAGTTTTCAACTTCATCACTGATAACACTGGTCATTACATAAAATGTTATAAAATCAAAGCCTAATCCTTACAAATTTAAAGGTGATAAGGATGTAAAGAGTATCCAAATTTCCCAGTGGGTTCTCAGTGTTATGAGTTTAATGCAAATTACAACCTTGGTATGAAATTATATATTTTTATATTAGAGCCTCTCCCCAACTTTCTTTTATCTTTGGATCACCTTGTAGATTACCCACTGAACTGTAATCAAGGAAAAGAAACATAAATCTTTTGTCTGCAATAGAAAGTTTGATAAAGTGAATATACATTTCAGCCAACTTGTGATTATCATTCAGCAAACTAATCAAAAACGTACTGCGCACATCTATTCAAAAACAAAATCAATCAAAAGTACAAGTTCTTTGTGGACAAGAAGTTTGCTTCCTTTCCTTGATTAATCTTAAAATATGTTAATAACAATTTCTCTAATTAATAACAATTAATTTTCAAAAATTAAAAACAATTTTTTTTAATGTAGACAGGTTCAATGCAGATTTATTATATCACGTTTTCCATCACAAGAAAGAAATGAAAAAATTATTCTGTGCATTACTGATTCACCAGCCCTTATTTGTTTATTTCTATTTGATATGCTGACATTAAACAGTATTTATTAGTTGATTATTTAAAAACATTTTAGGATTTGTATTTATATAGTGAAAGTTCTATTTGCTTGATGAAGATTTCGAATTTATATTCAAGACACTTTATTCAATTTATATCCAAAGTAAACTCCACGGAAAAATTTGACTTTTTTTTTTTTTTTTTTTTTTTTTTTTTTTTTTGCATCATAACATCAATCCAGGTTAATAAAATATACCGGGTGGTCATAAATTATTGAGCGCATTTTGACAGTGAATATTTTATTAACCAAGAAATGTACACACTTCTTGTGAACATCATTGAAAAGTACAACTCAAACAGTTTGTCAGGTGTCACTATCACCACCAGGCGGCAGCACTGTTTGGCGTAGGAACACAAAACGCGAAAATGGCGACTGTGCAGCAGAAAGCAATGTGCGTTCTTTGGTTTCATGAGCAGAAATCCGTGATAGCAGTTCAACGGCAATTCTGCTTGGAATATGGACAACCTGCTCCTGGAAAGGATTCCATAAAGCGGTGGTATCAGCAGTTTAAGTACACTGGAAGCGTAGCCCACAAGAAAGGTGCTGGTAGGCCTACCGTCAGTGAGGAAGTCATTGAGAAGGTGCGAGATGCGTTCCAACGGAGCCCTACGAAGTCAACTCGGCGCGCCAGCTTGGAATTGCGAGTCCCACGATCTACGGTGATGAAAGTGATGCATAAGCGTTTGAAATTGTATGCCTACAAAGTTCAGATTGTTCAGGAACTAAAGCCCGACGATAAACCGCAACGGTTTGCATTCGCGGAGCTCATTCTGCACAAAATTGATATGGACAACACGTTCTTGGATAAAGTGGCTTTCTCAGATGAGTCAACATTTCATGTTTCCGGGCGTGTGAACAGACACAACTGTCGCATTTGGGGATCAGAGAACCCTCATGAAGTCCGTGAACATGTTAGAGACAGTCCAAAGGTCAATGTGTGGTGCGCGTTGACTGTCAATGAAGTGATTGGACCATTCTTCACAGAGCAGTCGGTGAATAGCATCACGTACCTTGACATGCTGCAATGTTATGCTATACCGCAGCTTGAACAACGACAACCAGATGTTATTTTTCAACAGGATGGTGCACCGCCACACTGGGGAACGATTGTGCGGCGATACCTGGATGAACAATTTCCTGGTCGTTGGATTGGCCGCGGAGGGCCGATTTCATGGCCTCCGCGATCTCCTGACATCACACCACTCGATTTTTTCTTGTGGGGATATGTAAAGGACCGCGTGTACTCCAGCAAAGTGCGTGATCTTGATGAATTGAAGGAAAGGATTGTGGCCGTCATTGCAACAGTGACACCTGAAATGCTGCGGAATACATGGCGTGAAATCGAATATCGAATGGATATTCTGCGAGTCACTGCAGGAGCACACGTGGAAGTGCTGTAACTTCGGAATATTACGGAAAAAAACTGTTTGAGTTGTACTTTTCAATGATGTTCACAAGAAGTGTGTACATTTCTTGGTTAATAAAATATTCACTGTCAAAATGTGCTTAATAATTTATGACCACCCTGTATATCATTCAAAATTTTTCAATTTATCCTAATATCTTACAGATTAACCCAGTTACTCAAACCACCTGGGACCAGATTAAAAGTAAAAGTTCGACTTATCCGATGTTCGACTTAAACATTTGAACGAAAACGAGGCTATTGATTACAGTCGAACCCACATATAAGAACGCCGGATAAAAGAACACTCTGCTTATAATAGCCACGTTTCATTTCCAAACACACAAAAAAAAACAACAAATTAATTTTGTTTCTTCTCTCCTTTGTTATAACATTAAAATTAAATAAGTACAGGAATTGTTGCTTAAAATAATCAGGAATGGATGTCTGTTTTAGATTTTTAAATATATTAACATCAATTAAATTATCTAACTGAAATATCTGCTTGAAGGTATCGTCACTTACATTTGGTAAACTGACAAAGTAATTTTTCAGAATTTCCAAAGGCTTGTATCAGAATTCTTTGGAAGATGTTCCTCTTCATAATGGCTCCCATCATTGGCATCACTCTGCACAGGTTGTGCAGAGCAACTGCCTATGATTTCTTGATCGTCTATGATCCTTGAAGTTAATAGGCATTTACCTACTTCTACGAAATCCTTAAACAAAATGGTCTGCAAAGCATCTCAATACTTCTCTTTGCTCTTAAGTATCTGCTACTCTTCAAAATAGTTTTCCTACTCTTCCCCTTCTGCCTCATGTAATGCAGACTTTACAAAAAACAACAGTTATTTGGGTAAATGAAAAGTAGCTATTATAAGCGGAGTTTTCTTTTATCTGGAATTTTTATATGCTGGTTTGACTGAACTAAAAAAATAATGACCAATTTACCAAATCATATGCAAGCGGTTTTAAATAAAATTTATGTTCAAGTTAACAGGTGAAATTTCCACTAATTAATGCTTCAGGGGGGTGTGACCAAGAGTTTAGTTCAACTTTAGTTATCAGAGTTTGAGTTATTCGGGTTCACGTGTATTAAGAAAATCGCCTTGGATGATTGAAAATTGGCCCTCTGCTCCTCCCAGAATAATCAGCGGAAAATGAGGTCATCTCCTGCTGCGAGAACCTGGGGAAATTTCATTGTCTAGCCTCTTTCAATTTTACATACAGCAAGAGTTTGCTCTCTTGTTTTCTATCAGAATGCGTTTAAGCTGTTCTGTGCTTGGGTGTATAGATTTCTACAATCAGTTGAGATTAAGAAGTAGTGGATTAGCTTTTGCCAGCGAGATAACTGATATCCAAATGCGAATAGCATAGCGTGTTCAGTTTATTTTGAAACGTCATGCTTTTTCTACAATGCTGCAGTTTTAAATTCATTAAAAATTAAAAAGAAATTCACTGAAACTAGATTCTATTCCAGCTCTAATTGGACCTGATTCTCATGATCTTCAATAACAACGACCACAGCAGACATGTGCTAAGCACTGAAAGAATGAGACAGGCCTATCTACTGTCAGTAAGCTGGTGTTGGGGGGGGGGGGAAGGGGGACCTCTACAAACTCCGGGTGGTGTATATCTCAGAAGATCCAGTTTCAGCAGCTTAAATGCACAGGGCTGTATACTGCAGAAGTTGCAGTAGCATTTAAGTTTCTGCTACAGTCCATCTATTATAAGATATTATATCTTGTTGGAGCAATAAATGTCATAGTTCAAATTCAGCCAATCACATTAGCCCTTTGCTTCTAACTGCCAGCGCCTGCTTTTTACAAATAGTGATTTCATTTACAGTAATATGAATTCACAGCACATTAAACATGTCTTCCAAGCAAAACAGTATGCAATTTATTTCCAGATGCAAAACAAAGCTGAATTAGGTCAAAGCAGGAGTCAAAGTCTGCATGGATTAAGGAGCCTTGATTAGGTTACCATGAATTACAGGTAACCTTGAATAGAGGCTATGAGTTACTTGTAATTTTTCTACTATAATGTGAAAATTTTTGGCCTAAAAAGCACCTAAATTTATGGGTCCTTATTATACAAGAGGATAATATTAACACTACAATGACTTATGGTGACCAAGGGGTTAAAACAAACTTTGGGCTGACGAACTTCAAACGAAATTATATTATAAGATACATCACAGTATTTTAAATATACAGTATATACGAGGGGCAATTGATAAATAAGGTCTCCATGGCTGTAACTTTTTTATTTGTTAACCGATTTTCAAAATTATTTTTGTATCTTATACTTACATTTGTCCTCTATGTAATGCACTATTCACTTTTCGACATAGTTCCCATCCCTTTCCATGCATTGCGCCAACGCGTGACTAGTTGGGTGAACCCGTCGGAGAGGCATTCCGGAGTTGTTGTCGACATCAGGATTGAATGGCAGCTTTGGACCCTCTTCTGGAGTACAATAACGTCCGCCCACACACGAGTCACCACACACCAGAGGCGTTGCAGCGCCTACAGTTCAAAGATGAAAAATTGCAGTTCAAAAATGAAAGATTTTGCACATTGCGACTTTCACCACTTCCCAAAGAAGAAAGAGCCCCTTAAGGGACATGAGTTGGTTCTGACGGCGAGGTAAACGCTGCCATTCAATCCTGGTGTTGACAACAACTCCGGAATTCCTCTCCGATGGGTTCACCCAACTAGTCACGCGTTGGCGCAATACTTGGAAAGGAATGGGGACTATGTCGAAAAGTGAATAGTGCATTACATAGAGGACAAATGTGAGTATAAGATACAAAAAGAATTTTGAAAATCGGTTAACAAATAAAAAAGTTACAGCCATGGAGACCTTATTTATCAATCACCCCTCGTACAACATACAGTACACTTTTTATATGAATTTCCTGTCACCAAAAGCTAATATGAAAATGACTTCTCGAAAAGATGGCAACTTCAAAACTGCTTCGATCTGACAAAGCCGAGTTTGTCCTGTTGAACTTTTTCCGATCATACTTCAGTTATAATTTAACAGATGAATATTTAAAAGCCCTCAAAATTAAATTTCTCTGGTCTTTATTCAAAATTGAATACTGTACAATAAATATCAGCAGACTGAACAGAAATTTCTTCTGGTTTATCTGTATATTCTTACATATTTTATTTCTCATGACAAGTCAAAAATGGGAATAGCATTGTACAAGAGGATAAAATTTTTTACTGGTTTTATGAGCTTTAAAAGTGGAATAGCATTACACAAGAAATGCTTGTAGAATAATTATAGTAATCCTCTCCCATTACTCGTGGCAACATATTGGGTCAGCCACCAAGAAATAATAGATGGACTGCAACCGGCTTTGTATATCGCTGTCACCATTATCAAATCGCTACAATTACTATCACTCTCGTTTTCGTATTCGTATACGAAACGTGATGCCCTGTAGCTTCCTTGACTACCCAATAACAACCGATAACACTTGTTCACGATTCCAAAACTCCTTCGTACTCTATTGAGAAGAATGGAGTCTCTCTCAATCAAAGGGTGAGAGGAAAATGAAAGTTTTCCATATATTTTATTAATTTTGACATCAAACTGAAAATTTTTATGTATACTAAGTGATTATTGAGACCTTCATCTTTCGTTTTAAACAAAATTGTTCTGAGCGTAGAATTTACCTTTAACTTCAATGAAAAATACTTTTATACTGAGTAGATAACCAACTTGCGTGTCTTTTTATTCCTAGTAAACATATTCAGACGGAAAAGTAAAATTACTCTGACATAATATTTAAAGACTATTTTCCAATATTTAGGATTTCAATGATATAAGAGAATCCTTGCCCTACATAAATGAAGTAAAATTGATGGTGTTGCATGAAAAATTTCTTTAAAAAAATATATATTAAAGCAGGTAAAGCATAATCTCCATGAAACAATTTTTTTCTTACCTGTAACTAAGTCTGTTAAAAACAACTCATTCCTTGTTAAGCTGCTGGAATTTCCTAAGTTTGGATAGGCAAAGGTAAGGAATGAATGAAGGCTTATCCATTCAATTCCTCTGAAAAATTAAATGGAACAATAATGTTAATAAAGCAACGTTCAAGGAAAAAGCAGCAGCCAGTATATAGATATTAAGGTAGATGCTGCTAACCTTACTGGACATGTATGAATGCTCAATTCTTTCTGGATTATACCAGATGCCATACAAACAATTTGAATGGTTCCTTGAGAAGTACCTGCAATTCACAAGTCAAAGGCAGACTAAATCATAAAAGATTTAAGATGATCAATCATTTGCACTTTTCTTCCAAAAAAGGAAATAATCACTAAAAAAAATTGTTTAAAGCAAGTTAATATTTGCTATTTACCAACAGCAAGCCAAGGATTGTAGCTGCTCCAATTCTTTGTTGTCAATGGAGGACACATACGAATAACGATTGGAGGAGGAGCAATGCCAATAAGTAAACCAGCTAACAAAAACTTATAAGTTGGGCTTGTATTTTCTGATTCTAACTGATAAAAAAAAAATAAAAATAAAAATAAAATCCATTCAAGACAACTATAAATACCTATTGCCATATAAAGTAAAATTATAAGTACTGGGAATTATCGATTTATAAACCTTCAAATTTAAGCAAACAAAACAAACAAAACCAAACTTTTGAAACATATAAAATATCAGATGGTGCTGAAAGTTCTGTCATTTTTTCGATATCATCATCTCAGTAGCCAATGATCAGAAATACACAAATATTTATGCATCCTCAATGCATATCATTTAAAATTACAGATATTAATCTTTAAAAATCTGATAATAAATGATGAGGCATTATGCTAATCTGTTCGTGAAATTAGCATCTGTAATGGTCTCAACTGAAGTAAAACATTTGTGCAGCTCTAAATTAGGCATAAAGGGCAGAGGCACTCGGAAATATCCATCAAGTAATTTGTAATGATGCTTTGTCAGATCACAGATCTACAGTGAACATGAGATGCTTAAAACATGGCCCTTGTTCTGGGAAATCAAGATGATTGAACTGCAAACCCTTATTGAGTCTGATCCTCACCAATCAGGAACTGGCAAATAGACTCAGCATTTCTGAATCTGCAGTGTAAAATAATCTTTATAGTATCGGGAAAGTCAGGAAACTCAAGAGATGAGTACCACACAAGCTCTCTACTGCCAACAAAATTTTAGTGACCATCTGCTCTTCACTGATCCAAAGTCACCAGAACCGACCATTGCTAGACAGGATCATTACTTGTGACAAGCAATGAAATCCTATATTTTTATCAGTGGTTATTAAAAAAAATGAACCACCAAAGAAGGTCCTAAACAAGACTTGCACTCCAAGAAGACAATGCTCACAGTTTTCTGGAACAACGCGGGCTTGATACATAATGAGCTCCTTGAACCTGGAGAAATCATCACTGAACTGTGAGATGCTACGAGGTGAATACAATAAGTTGCATATAATGTAGCCGGCACTATTTAGCAGGAAAGGTGCTCTATTACTGCATGGTAAATGAATCTTGGAAAATGAATCTGGAAATAAATTCTGAAGTTCAGACAGGAGATTTTGCCTCACCCACCTTACTCCACTGACATCTCTCCAACAGACTACCATCTTTTTTGATCATTTGACAATCATATGCAGAAATGTTTCAAAACCAAGGAGGCCCTTGAAGAGGAGCTGAACATATTCTTTAAGTCTAAAGACCAGGAGTTTTACAGCAATGGGATCAAAAAGTTGGTAGAACGTTCTGAAAAGTTTGTTCAATCCGACGGAGATTACTTTGATGAATAAAAATATTATGTAACAAAAGCTATTATTATTTGTTTTATATTAGCTAAAAATGACAGAACTTTCTGTGCCATCTGATATTTGTCTTCATGATGTGCTGTTGTCCAGTATCATATTAACTATGGAAAAGAAAAGGTCCGTCATTCAACAGGTGACACGTTAAACCACTTCCTGAACTTTATGCCTTTCACTACAACATTATCATCAAAGGCAAACAACTACAGAGGGAGAGAGTTGGCTGTGGTCTGAATTTATGGGAACAGGAGTAAAGGATCGCCAATTGTGGGAAGTGTAGTGTTATTAGGGAATGACAAGATTGGAGCAAGGCAGATCTAATGGTGAGGTCCAGTGAAGTCTTTTAGTCATAGTTTCATAATGTTGTTGTCTGGATTCTATAATTTTCAAACTTTGTCTAGTTATTCTGACTGAATGACATCACTGGTGCCCAATATTAAGTCTGGTGCTCCAACTTCGTCATACTATACTTCCTGCGATTAGCTGACCCATTACTCCTGTTCCTATAAATTCTCACCACGGCCAACTCACTCTCTGTAACCGTTTTTGTCTCTGATGATGGTGTCTTACCAAAACACATCAGGCTCAATAAATAGTAGACCACAGCATCTGATTGACCTTTTATTTTCTACAACTCGGTAGAAAGCTTATTTTTAACTTTATTAATGTTAACTTTATTCTACAGTTGTTTAATGGGGCTTTTACTGATATATAACTGAAACACTTGCTAAAACTGAAGAAAAGAACATTTATGACAAAGGCTTTAAATTGAATCTATCTCTCTGCTAATATGTATGTATTGATGTTTGTATATATCAAATTTCATGGTAATTGGCTCAGAAATACAGAAGTATTTTTTATTTTATTTTATTTTATTTTTGTACGCTGCCATGCATTTGCCCACAATAATTTTTGATAATCTTGGAAAAACTGAACCATATAAGTGTGTTTTTCTTACATAAATGACAACTATAAAATGGCTTTTGTTGAAATCTCTCTTTAACCTTATTTTTAGTCTCGTGGCCAATAGATACAAGGCCCGACAACATGGCCTCATAAAATTATAAGATTTATCACCTCAATATTGATCAGTCTTTCTTTCTATAAGAAAAGATTTGTTTAATCTTTAATTTCAGATTTAGAGCCCAAAGCTCTTCGATTAATAAACCGATTTAATTTTCACATGAACCACTTTGTACATCAACTTGTAGTCCCAAACAAATCCTTAAAAACAACACACTCATAGTTAACTTCTATCTCTAACTGACCTCTAAAGTCGATTCACAGTCAGGTAGCCCACTGATTTCACAATAATTGCAGATTTCTAACGGCCTTCAATTTCTCTTTCCTTGTCCACTGCATTTGTTTAGACCATCATCAGAAAATGATCACTTCTCAGGTTTCTGCTCTGCCTCCTGTATTGAATGCGGCAAAATTTCCAATTATCACCCATATCAAAGTATGAGTAAGAATGGTAACAACTATTACTGCTTCTCCTTCATAATATCACCTATCTGTCTCTCTCTCTTCCTCTTTCTCCATTCACAGAAAGTATATTAATAATAAACACTACCATGCACACACTAATGGAAATTCAGTGCTAGGTCTCTTTTTGAACAATGATTTGCTATGCTTAATTGCAGTAGCAGCATCTTCTGTTACAAACATTTCTGAAGGCAAGAAGTTTTTTTCTCCCTTCAATTTTAAAGGTGTTCTCCTCTAATTCCTTTATTGTTGAGTTCTTCCTCTAAGTACTGTATTATATTCCGTAATGGTTCTGATATCATATTCGATATCACTGTCATTCACAGAGAAAGAGAGAATTCAATACATAAAAGAATAAAGTAACTGTATAGTCATGCTATTTAGGTAAACTTCATAAAATTTCAGAAAGATTTAATTTAATACTACTAAAAATAAATAGCTCTCCTATAGTAAATTGGAAAGCTCAAAGCTTCAGAATTTAAAAAGAACCTAGAAGAAAAGATAGCAAAGTTACAGGTACCTAGATTTTGCATTTTCTAATAGAAATAAAAATGTATAAATTAAGACAGAGAAAATTTGAATAAAAAGTTTCAATTTGCAATTGACCAAAATGAGCATACAAGTTCAGCAATATCATTATAATGGTGATAACAGACTTGTTTTACAATTGTGCCAATTCATGAAAACAAACTGCACTGTGAAAATCAAGTTGTTGATGGTCAAGTTAACAAAAAAGTTATTTACAATCACATGGCCAAAAATCACAAATTCAAAAATTTCAATTTACATATAAAAACCTAGCCAGGTAAGATGGTAAAAAAGTGCCCATGGGTGAAATAACTTAAAAGTATTTGCAGAATGTTTCTAACCCTAAAATAGAATTTTTGACATCGCTCATAGCCCCCACCCAAGGTAATCTAGAATAACAGGTAGGTCCAGTTTGTCAGAAGTGCTTAACGCGCATGCGTACTGTGACGTCACTGGATGACTTATAGCTTTACTTCCGGCAGTGTGCTGTAGCCATTACTCTGGTAACAAAAGAAAACATTTTCACGTAAAAAAACAAAACTCTTACGTTGTATTTCTGAAGAAACGTTTATTTGAAAACTTACTATTTTATAAATTAATATTTCTTAATGCCTGCATAAATAAAGTTATTATGAAATAATATCGAAATTATTATCTCTGTCTCTTAACTGCCAACGGTTCCGACGAATCAATTTCGAAATCTTAACGAGGAATGATAACTAGGCCTAATGAAACCGAGAAATACATTATCGTCCTTGTCTCTGTGTTCGCTTAATGTTAACTATCCGCACATCGCGCGATGACTGATCATGAGACCAAGGTAAATGATTTTTTATTTTAAAGACAACTCCCCCCCCCCCCTTTTTCTATTTAGTCACAATAAATTTCACTTACATTAACCCTGTGTTCACATTAAAAAGATAATACGTAAGTACATTTTACAATAATTATAGATTATGTAAGTCCCTCCTTATATTGGCATTATTATTTAATTAAAATATATAATATAAAGGATGAGAATTGTGAAGGAAATGAACGAGTCGTCAAGTGTCGCTATCGCACGACTGCTTTCATTGCCGCCATGTTTTGGTTTCTGTTCAGGTTTCGATTTAGCGGGTATTGGTTTCGATGTCATCCAATGACGTCAAAATACGCTTGCGCAGTAAGGCAATTTTTACCACTTCCGGCAAACTGACCCCCACCTTGTTCTAGATCACCTTGGCCCCCACCCCTGTCCCTCAATTTTTTTTGATGTGTTTATGATTATAAATCCTAGTTTTAAAATGTATTCTTTAATTTTTTTTTTTTTTTGTGTCAAATTCCAATTTAACCTTTAACTATTGAAAGGCTTTTTTCGTAACGTAACTATTGATGTGCAGCCTGTGGGGATTTATTGATTTTATTGCCAATTACAAGAATAAGGTCTATATACAATGGAAACTTAAGTGAAAGTATAAAATTACCGGTATATTAATACAGTCGAATCTCGGTATCTCAAAAAAAAATTTTATTTTCCTGGATTTTCACTATTAATTCAATGACATTTTGAAAAATGGGGAACCTCGCTATGTCGGATTTTGACTTCATGTGCTAGCAAAATGCAAAGCATTTAAATACATTAGAGTTATGAGTTTTTCACTATGAGAAAGGTTCGTAGGAAAACAAAGAAATTTCCATTAAAGTTAAACGATTCTCGTGCATCATGAAAAAAAAATATGCAAAAAAACATTATCAATCTCCTTGACAAGTCTTTGTTGTGTACGAGATGTTTGAGTAAATTTGTGCGTTTCTGACGTTAGTGGCGCTACTTATACTTGACGTAACCCTAGACACATACCATTTTATCTCCTATTGTTCTCTGTACTCTCACAGTACCTTTATTAACCTAAAAATCTTGATTTAACAGAAACCCTCCCTATCTCAAAACCTCTTTATCTCAAATTTTTTTTTCTGTTCCCATGAAATTCGAGATATCGAGGTTCAACTGTAATTGTTATTTTTATCCATTACACTAGTTAAACACTTTTTGACAATGATTACATATATATATATCACATCTTTCTTTGGACTCGAATTATTAAAAAAAAAGTATCAAGGCATTTTACTTTATACTTCAACAATTGATAATCAAAATAAAGTAAACATGACCCTCATAAAGAATCTGGAAAAAATATGACAATGCCTGAAATCATATAAAAATTAGACACTCTGGGCAGATCTGTTTTGCACACTTTATGTAAACATGGGTTTTACATAAATAAAATCTGTATTTTGATTTCTGATTGTGTTTTGGTGGACAACAATGGCCATTTTCCATGCTTTTTCATCAGCAGTTATAGGTTGGGATGGTTCAAGCATTCAAAGTCCACCATATTATCCAACTCATATTATACACCATTTTTTTGCATATGCACTAACACTAGTTTGTGTATTAAATCTTTTATAAACAATCTTCAGTCATTATTTCAATGAGTTCTCGATTTAAGACACTAATTGGTTCCTGGAAAGTGTGTCGTAAGTCGAAACATCATTTTTTTAAAGAAAAATGTCAAGGAAATCGCATTTTTTATGTCATAAGTGCCAAACAATCATCGTAATACCAAAGCAGTGGTGGGAATGTATAAATATCGTAAGTGTAAAACTTCTTAAATCAAAATGTCATAAGTCGAGGACTCACTGTGCTTTATTTCCTGGAAAGCAGCACACGAGACTATAAACCGTGTTTCAAAAAGAACTTACATAAATGCTGAAGTGTGGTCTGAAAAGCTGCTCCAGAATTTCAAAGTGATTGTACTTATCAAACTTTCTTCCATAGATACTAACACCACTTTCCATGGCGTGGGCACTACTAAACTTGAAGCTACTGAAGAGCCCAACCCAATCAGACATGGGGAAGTGGGTGATTCCATGAATTCTGACTTCGCAGGGACTGACAGACCACACGTCAACAGTTAAAAGTTTAAAAAAAATTATTGAAATTTTTCAATATTTTTCCCATCAACTAATAACCAAATAATTCTCAAGGTCACTTAATCATAATTAGCGTCATGTGTCATAATTAATGGTATACCATACAGAAAAGAAATTAAAAACAATTATTTTTAGGACAATTTTATCCTAAAGGCATAATAATACTAATTAACAGTAAATTGGTAGCATGACACACTATTTTTAACAGTAGTTTGTGGAATTAGAAAGCCTTGT
>JAHWFO010036887.1:2388537-2409504 GCA_023313115.1 Rhysida immarginata
ACGAAAGTATCAGCAGCCTTCCAATATGGCGGACTGTCAATCATAGGTGGAGCTCCGCCCTCGTGAATAAGCTCTATTCATGAATTGTTTTATTTATACAAAAAAAGTGCTCATTTTCTTTATCAGGGGCTTGAATAAGTTTTCGCCGTTTCCTGAGAAATGGCGTTATCTTAGCCTTTTTACATCAGGAAATACTATAGCCAACGTCATCGTGCAGCTCCAACATTAGGCTCGAAATGGCAGTATGCATTCTTCCGCCAGAGCATAAACAACATATGTTTTCGTAGCGTGAAAAGTGTCGACGTTCATGCCAACAAAGGGGTATTTGCGGGGAAACCTACTGCATTACTTTTTCTGTGAAGGCTATGAAAAATAACCCGAAGCATAGAAAATCGTGGGGTAAGCCTGGCCATGCATCAACATTAACGGCAAAGCTGAATATCCATGGTTCCAAGCTCATGCTCTGTATTAGTGAGATCAGCTGGGTGTAGTCTACCAATATATGAGCTCCTCAAACCCAATAAAACCATCACGGGAGATCGCTATCAACTACAGCTGATGCATTTGAGCAGAGCAGTGAAGGAAAAACAGCTACAATACGAGAAGCAACATGACAAAGTCATTTTGCAGCATGAAAACGCTCGGCCACGAGTTGCAAAACCGATCAAAACCTATCTGGAAAACGCTCAAATGGGAAGTCCACCCCACCCGCCGTATTCACCAGACATCTCTCCATCAAACTACCACCTATTCTGATCGATGACACATGGCCTAGCTGAGCAGCACTTCCATTCATATGAAGATGCCAAAAAATGGGTTGATTCGTGGATAACCTCAAAAGATGAGTCATTCTTTCTACATGGTATTCGTATACTGCCAGAAAGATGGAAGAAAGTAGTGGCCAGCGATGGGCAATACTTTCAATGACATGTTCTTTACTCATTGTTGTGAATAAAGCATTCATCTTCATGAAAAAAATGGCGAGAACTTATTCAAGCCCCTGATATAATTCTCAATAGTTTATAGTAGCATCGATTAGATTAAATGAATTGATTAAAAATGTATACTCCTTTTAATGGAAAATAGAATAACATAAAATGAAATAATAATATCGAAATAAAAGTCACCCAATGTGAAGAAATACAAATGAGGTGGAAGTCTTATGGAGACTGATGTGGACAAAAAAACCACAGGTGGAGAGAAGGTCTTGTAGAGTAACATTCACATTAGAAACACAGGAAGATATACAAGAACAGATGACGCACATAAAAGTAGAAGAAAATCTGGTGCGTCATCTGTTCTTGTATATCTTCCTGTGTTTCTAATGTGAATGTTACTCTACAAGACCTTCTCTTCACCTGTGGTTTTTTTTGTCCACATCAGTCTCCATAATACTTCCACCTCATTTGTATTTCTCCACATTGGGTGACTTTTATTTCAATATTATTATTTCATTTTATGTTATTCTATTTTCCATTAAAAGGAGTATATATTTTTAATCAATTGTATGTTACTACAACTCCTACTCTTATATAATAGATTAAATGAAGTTACTACTGCATGAAGAAGAAGAAAAAAAACAGTCTAAGCAAACAATTAGAACTGCAATCAAGAAACAATCAATTGCTTGCTTGTAATCTTAGAACTAAATTTCAGATAAAGTAAAAAAATAAAATTAAATAAATTTGTTAAATTATGAAACTTCATGGAAAATATCCTACTTATTAACACACATATAAAGAAAATTTTAGCAGACCTTGTCATTAGAGATATATTCTTTTGGTAGAGATTTGCTTAACATATCCGAAAGGCATAAGCGGGGAGAGGGAATGGCCCCTTTATTGCATGAAGGCAAACTCTGATTCGTGTAATAGTTGCTAATGATGTTGATCCCATTGTTAAAAGGAGCATCCTAGAATCGAAAGAAAAAATTAATTAACACATTACGTACAAAATAAATTAATACAGAAGTTATAAATTTAATGTTTCAGATTATTTTACTGAAATGCTTTTTTACTACACTGCTCACAAAAATTAGGGGATATTTCAAAATGAATATGAAGATAAAAAAAAAAGAAGAAGAAGAAAAGCAAATGACAAGTCAAAGAAAGTTGCTTGATTATGCAAATGAGATGCAACCTCACTTATCATGATTGAGTAGAAAGTGACATTGATAGGGGTAAACAAAAGCATGTCAAACTGGATAAGACACATTGACTGTTCAGTAGGGTGTATTTTCCCTGAACTGCCAAAGCACAGAGTCAGCAGCGAGGCATGGACAAGATCAGATTGTCCAGCAGTGCTTGTAGGATCCTCTGCCCAGGGCAATTTCCAGCTCAAGAAGTGTTGTGGAAGGCACTGGGCAGTTTGCCAGACATCTTCCAAGTGCATCCCAAACATGTTCAATGGGATTCACCTCTGAAGAACATGAAGGCAATCCATCTGCCTCCCGAAGCATTGTTTGATAAGATGAACACGGTGGGGCCTTATCGTCCATGAAAAGTAAGTTGTTTCCAATTGCTCCAGCATAGGGTAATGCTTTAGGATGCAGTATCTCATCTCAGTATCTGTGAGCAGTCATCAAACCATTTCTGATGACCCTGTGACATGACAGTCACTATAAATTTTTATTAGAAATAAATTTGTTATATTATTAAAACATTATTATCCTTTCTATATTCATGTTCATTACATACCTGGTCTTTATGAGCAAAATCACTCATTTAGACAGTTTTAATGATTTATTATTAATGATCAAGAATATTTAATTGTGTAATTTTTTTTGGCCTTAGATTTAAGAAAGGCTAAAATGCTCAGTTTGTGAAAGAGAGTAAAGTGCGATCAGCTATAATCCTATTGTTAAGATCACGTAGCCGCAGCGAAGAAACAGAAGTAATGAAACTTTTTGAGCGTGCGAAAAGCTAAAGAGAGCTGATCTCACGACAAGAGGAGGTAAGAAGCAAGAGCTCCTGAGTGAAGAGGACTGTAAGGTGATGTTTAGTCAACGAGTACTTGTACAGATGAAAATGACATTCAAGACAAGGATGAAGCAAGCAACGTGTGAGATCCGTAATTTGAAAGGCTAGATATTTAAACAAATGCACCTCATAGCGATCAGATTGCATTCCATAACACACTTATTCCTCCAAAATAAAAATCTATAGCAGAGAACAAATGTCAGTCATTGAATAATAAATGAAATTAAAGTTGAATCTCTTCAATTGTAGTTGATTAACGTTTTCGAGCATTAGCTTTGCTCATCATCAGATCATACATGTCTAAAAACCTTCTATTCTCTCCCTCCCAAATTCAAACAACTATAAATTAAGTTATTTTTAAGTTTTTTTAGTTGTTTGAATTTGGGAGAGAGAGATTAGAGGGTTCTTAGGTATGTGTGATTAGTAAGTTTTAAAAATTTTATAAGAAAATTTTAAGAATTATGTAAGAAATTTTTCAAAAAGGAGAATTTTAATCTAATCCACTTTTTTAGTCATGGTGGGATTGCATTATTAGTACTGATTCACAAACTTTTATGTTTATAAATTTATTAAACGTTGAAAATTAAAAGTTTATATATTTGATTTATATATTTTTGCATTTTGTTTTATTGTTCACAATTCTTTCATATAATGTTAACATACAAGCTTTATTAATGATAAAAAGTCATCATTTCCATGCATATTCTTTTGAACCTATCATGCTACATAAAGTTAAACTGTCAGGGATTTTCTTGGCTATCTCGATCACAACTGTTTGTTGTTGTTGTTGTTGTTGTTGTTAAACATCACAATTTGTACAGTCGACCGGAATTTTTTTTAGAGCTCTGAGTAGAGCAATTTATCCAAGAAATGGGGGCATTTAGTCCAAAATATGATCACTGATTACTATTTCCAAGATTTAATATAGCAGTGATATTATTTTACGTCTTGGAAATATATTACCATCAAACCCCCATCTCTTGAATAAACTGACTTGACTCAGAGCTCTAAAAAGTTCTGGTTGACTATACATATCAAGATTTTTGAAGCTCCTTCTCATTTCCTAACTCAAATGACAACTTGTACACAGTTATGATGGAGCTCCTGCCAACCTTTCATAGGTATGTAGGATTTTTGTTAATTTTTAAATAATTTAACAGTGTGTGCTATAGAGTTTACCTTTAAACTAGGTGTAAAAATAATAAATTGTTCTAACAAACCTTATCAACTATAATTAAATCCAAAAATAACAGTCGACCATCTCCAAGTAAAATAGATGCCTTTTTTTCTGAGATTGGACAGCAAGCCATCCCCATCAATTGAGAAGTTTTTGTTAGCCGGAGAGAGTCTGATTGGCAAATGTTATCATAACTGACATCTAAATCGGTTTCAGAGCTACAATCATCTAATTCAAATAAAAAGAGAACTCTAAAAATCTTAACTTATAATAATGAAAATAATTACTATTAAACATAAAGTTATAAATACCTTGAGTGCCTAAAGTACCATAATCCGTGGTGGAACACGGCAAAGAAGTGTTCACAGGAAGAGTACTTTTTTTCCTTTTACGTAATGAAATACTTCCATTTTCATGAAGAATTATAAATGCATCACACTGTTGACATGGATAAATTTGAGTAAAAGGAGATCCATTTCGTTCCATTGAAATAATACCAACAGTCTATCAGTAAATAAATGGGATTCGATTAAAACTTTTGTTTAATTTGGCTTATTAATCTATATACGTACTAAAACTCTTGTGTATTTATTTATTTATCTGTAATTCTATCTCCTCCTAGACGGTTTGAGCTAGCAACTTGAAATTTTCAGGGCAGGCTTATCAATAAAGGACCTGCTCTATCGCTAAAAATCAGCCCCCTACGACCCCCCCCCCCCCTTCCCCACTTTCTGGGGTTTTCATTTAAAATTATCTGCTTTTGCTTTGTAATTCCCCTCAACAGATGGTGCGGGCAGGCGAAGCCGTGGGTAACAACTAGTTTTCATACTAAATATAAAACAGCTATTATCAGATTTACCAACATATTGTTCAATCTACTTTACAGGCATTTTTATTAATCTATATACTGGAACCACTGGTTAAATTACTGTAAGCTCTACGTTCCATTAAAATTTAATAAGATTCAAGGCACTATGCTCCAATTGCCAGTGTGCTCACTAAAATTGACAAAGGTTACAGATAATGTAGCATGCTTTCAGAAATCCACATATATAAATTAATATGCTTCCAGAGTAATGTAGTAGCATTGGAATCTGCAAATTTTGTATAATTAATAAGAGCCTAAACATGTTTTAAAAGGACGAAAGCTTTTTAAACTGTTAACAACAAGAAATTAATGCCCCACAGAAAGTATAGGAAATTAGCAAAGCTCTAAATTCAAGAGAATTGGCTCCCTTAAAAGAGATGGGAGTAACAAAGTGAGGATAAAAGTGGGACATTAATTTCTTGGATAAATGCGTGTGTGTGTGTGTGTGTGTGTGTGTGTGTGTGTGTGTTGGGGGGGGGGGGGAAAAAAAAAATCCCTGTTTAAATAACCATTTATTTGAGAAAATTGATTTTCTCTAATGTAGTGTTTAGGAAATCAACAAGTGAAGAGAAAATTATTTTTTTTCAAAAAACAACGCTTACCGTAAATCCTCTACTATAATGCGAATTTTTTTTGGCCTAAAAAAGCACCTAAATTTGCTGGGCTGTATTATACAAGAGGATAAATATCAGCCCTCCAGAGACGACTGCTGCCGGAGGAGGTTTTGTCCAGAGGGGATTTTGTCCTGATGAAATTACCGTATAATATACATTAATTATATTGCATATACAGTGTCCAGTTCATTATACAATGAATTAATTCATTTTTCATTTGAATTTCTCGTCGCCAACATTTAATACAAAAATAACTCCTCCCAAATAGGCCTACTTCAAAACTGCCTCGAACCAAAGCCTACAAGAAAGCTTATGCAGTCAAGTTATGAAAAATGTTAAACTGAATAAAGATTACTTGTTTTTTTATTAAGAAAATTGATGTACTGTTGTGTTTTTTGTCGATGTGCAAGTGAGAAAGCTTTCCCTATCAATGTAGGGCTATAAACTTCCAAACTGCCTCGACGAAGTTGAGGCAGTTGCTTTTGTCGAAGTTGCTTTCTGTGCTGATCACATTCACACGAATTTACCGTGTATTATACATTAATTACATTGCATATTCAGTGTCCAGTTCATTATACAATAAATTAATTCACTTTTATTCGAATTTCTCGTCGCCAACATCTAATACAAAAACAACTTCTCCCAAAGATCGCTACTTCCAAATAGAGGCCATCAATATTGATGGTCTCTGCTTCCAAACTGCTTCGAACTACTGTCCTGATGAAATTCTCAATGAATATACAGTGTGATATAGATTAATTTTACAACAGTGTCCAGTTCAGTATACGATAAATTATTTCACTTTTTATTTGAATTTCTTGTCACCAACATCGAAAATAACTTTTCCCAAAGATCACTACTTTCAAATAGGCCTACTTCCAAACTGCTTCAGATCAAAGCCTACAAGAAAGCTTATGCAGTAAAGTTATGAAAAATGTTAAAACTGAATAAAGTTTACTTGATTTTTCATTAAGAAATGTTCTGTTCTGTGGGGTTTTTTCTTTTGTTTTTTGTTTTTTTTTATATTCTTTTTTTTTTTTTTTTTGTCGATGTATGAGTGAGAAATGTAGGCCTATAAAAATCCAAACTGCCTCGACGAAGTTCCCTTTTGTGCTGATGATATTCACACGAATTTATCGTGTATTATACATTAATTACACTGCATTGACACTTTCAGTTCATTATACAATAAATTAATTCACAATTTATTCGAATTTCTCGTCACCAACTAACTTCTTCCAAAGATCGTTATACTGTACTTGCAAATTGCCTCGAACCAAAGCTTACAAGAAAGCTTATGCAATGAAAATATTAAACTGAATAAAGATTACTTGTTTTTTTATTAAGAAAATTGATATAAAGTCGATGTGTGAGTGGGAAAGCTTTCCCTATCAATGTAAGGCTATAAACTTTCAAAGGTTTTAATGGGACAAATGTCCCAAAAATGAATTGAATTTTGGTGAATTTAAACTTTATATAATTTTGAACAAAGACAAGGAAGTTCACTTAAATGCATTTTTACATTTCTACATTTTTAAGATCCAGATTATTTAAAAATAGAGATTTTTTTCTGTATATTTTTTGCACATTTTATTTCTCGCGAGGAGTTAAAAATGGGGATCGCATTATACAAGAGGATAGCATTTTTGCCGGTTTTTTGGGCCAAAAAAGTGGAGTCACATTATACAAGGGGTCGCATTATAGTAGAGGATTTACGGTATGTCAAAATTAGGTACACAAAGCGACATCTCTTGAGCAAACAAACATAAGCCAATTCTATTTCATATTAATTCCCTCTCCCCCCCCCCCTTTGGATTTTTTTAGATTTTTTTAGATTCATGGATTGTCACCAATTTTTACATATGTGTAAAAAATTTCAGCAAGATCAGACTAGTGGAAGGGTTGAAATATTGATCACAAGATTTCATCCAACAAACATGACCCAAATGGCAAAAGTTATATAAGAGTTGTATAAAGGTATTTCTTTCATTTCCCATCAAATAACATATCACATGCCATGGGTTATTATTTTAAACATATTAATACAGTTGAACCTTGAAAACTAAAATCTTTGTAGACCAGATAAAAAATTTAAATTTGAGTTAACCAGTAAATCAAATACAACAAGATACATGACAACAACTATATAAACAACTGCTTTTTGAAGAAACTAATGAATCAGATTTTGAAGTTTTTTTAATGGTATAGATCTAGGTTATTCATTTTTCAAATCGTAAAAAATAGAGATTTTTTCTGTACATTCTTGATAGAAAAGATCTTATTTTTTCCCATATTTGATATGATTTGTAGTCTAAACTGCCGATAGAAACGTTGGTTAGTGTATTTATAAAGTGGGCAGAATTCACCTTATACAGTGGCCAGACAGTGTATATAGTGGCAACACAATAGTATATTTTTCATTTCCACAAAAGCTTAAATTCGGAAAAATTTTGATAACATCTCCTATATCAACTTCAAAATAATTTAGAGGAGCATATGCTAATGAATATATTTCAAATGAGAGACTGTATAATTACAATAAATGAAAGTGTCAATTTGTGGTGTACATTTAAGAAATTCTATTTTTAATTCAGTATGAATTTTAAAACACTGCAATAATTATACAGGGTAATTAAAAAAGAACTTCACACTTTTAAACATTTATTACATCAAAGCTATTCAGAATATAGACACACCACATACAGATTCTTAAAGAAAAACTCTTGAAGTTTATTGTGACACAGTTAAAGATGTTCAATATGCCCCCCAGTCGTGACACGGCATACATCAATGTGGTAGTCGAATTCGTCCCAAACCCGCATTAATTAACATGTCTCCATCAATCCCACGTATCGCTACCGTAATGCGTTCTTTCAGCTCGTCTAGGTCACGGCGAAGGGGTAGGGTGAAGAACTTGTCCTTTACACACTCCCATAAAAAGAAATCACAAGGTGTGAGGTCGGGGCTCCGCGGTGGCCACTTTGCAATTCCAGGATATAGTTTGCTGGACCAATCCACCACTGTGGAAGAGTGGCATCATCCTCAAGTTATGTAATGCTATGTGTAACAATAAACTTCCAGAGTTTTTATATAACAATCCGCGTGTGGCGTGTCTATATTTTGAATAGCTTTGATATAATAAATTTTTAAAAGTGTAAAGTTCTTTTGTAATCACTCTGTAGTTTGGAGTGTTAATACAGTAATTCAATTCTAACAGAATTCCAAAGAATTCAATATCAACAAAGTTTTTTCTATACTCTGTGCCATTTAAAAAAAGACTCACTCCAAACAAAGCAAGAACTGCAACAAGAAATGCATCCAAACATACATAAGCCATATCACACCCAAAAAATGTTGGATAAAACATGAACTAAAATGTAGGAACGTACAATTTAAATATGCAGTTTCAACTGTTGGTCATTGTTTAATTTTTATTGTAACAATGTCCAGAAATTAGCCATACCCATTCTGAAGGTGGAAAGAATACAGGATGTTCACAAAGTCCAGATCCAATTTCCAAACACTAACATGTGAACCGTTTATGTTAGGTGAATGGCCCTTTCATCATTCAAAAGAGGACGTTGTCAAATTTTTTTTGGTTGCTGGTAGAGATCTCTAGGGTGACTTAGGAGAGAAAAGTGAGTCCCTCAAAGGTGGATTGGCGACAAGGGTAACAGAAACTTAGCCCTTTGTGCATGGCCCCCCGAGATCCCTTGATTTCACAGTGAGTGATTTCTTTTTGGGGCTTCATCAAGGATGCAGTTTTTGTGCCACCCTTGCCTACTGATTTGGAAGACCTTAAAAACCGAATAACTGCAGGGGTGAATGGTGTTAAACCGGATATGCTAGGAGGAGTTTGATTATCGCATGGATGTGTGCCATGCAGCGGGAGGGAAGCATAATGAACATTTGTAACAAAACTTGTTTATATTTAGAGTATTTTGCAGTTTACAGCACCCCCTGTACACCTATTTTACAAATAAATATGATTTTTTGAAATTGGATCCAGACTTTGTGAACACCTTGTATAGTGACCTATTGTGGAAAAGGACAATACACCAATCATATGTGAATGAAAATAAGATATCTTGAATCAGTTAATATATATAATTCTATTTCAAATAGTGCTACAACAATGCCTTCACAAACAACTTTCGGAACTAAAACTTTTTATTTTATAAGGGAAACTTTTAGCTTACTTGGTTAATTTCTAAATCAATAAACAACACTTCTTTTGGGTATAAAAGTAGAAGTTGATGTCGGCAAGTTTTGTGATAGGTTAATCCTAAGCAATCCACTGATGTAGAGTTCTCATCTGGTCTAGAACAGAAATATAACGTAACATTATTTAATTTTCTTAGAAATATATAAAGCATTATACATCCTAAAACTAGAGAGTAATAAATAATACATGCCACACCCATCCATTCGATGCTTAAGAGGGTTGCCAATATCTATGCAGCAAAAGCAGGTGCCATGAGGTGAAATGGGTGTGCATATCCATTTATTACCCTCTAGTTTTGGGATGTTAATGTGTTAGGATTTTTTTTTTTTTTTTTTGTTATCGTGCATTACCAAATGTATACATTATAATTACATAATTGTGTAATTTATATATAAAATAATTTATATTTCATAGACAAAATTTCATTTTTATTTTTAATGAAAAACGACAGCTCATTAGGTGTACATACATTTACTGCCACAGGCAAGGTACTGCCCATCAATCTAGTTCTCAGGCACTCATTCTGATTGACTCCCATAGATCCAATCTTGTATCTAATTATAAAATAAATTGAGGCTTTACCATACATAATGGAAAACATTATCAGACTAGTTTCACCTTTATTTCCGGCTTTATCAAGGAATAACAAGAAAGGAATTTTTACAAATAATGTTTTCCGTCATTACGTATTGAAAGCCTCGATTTATTTTATAAACAAGGACAATATAAAAGACCTTCTTTTCAATAATTGTTTATACAGTGGAGGACCTCAAATCCGGAAACCACAAATCCAGATGTCAGTAATTACTTTAACTGTATAATTGTGAAAACTTTTATTTTAAAAGAAATTTATAATAACCGTCGACAGAAATGAGTTAATTAAATATACACAGATGCGTTAAGTATATCTGGAAAATCACGAATCCAGAAAGTTTCTGGTCCCGATCATTCCAGATTTGTGGTCCTCTACTGTAATTGACAATTCCAATCTAAGTTCACAGTAATTCTATGAGATACTTTCATGTACATAGTATGAAACCACTGGATATAGAAGGCAGTGCAAACTTTTTACAAGCTTGTTTGCAACAATAGAAACTGGTGATTATAATCACAGTAGGTAATATTTCTTGCTTTGCAATTTTTATTATTTCATGCAGTGCTTCGAGGCAAATTCCCATATTTTTGAGGCACTATTTCATGTATTCTTAATATTACATTTAATGTTAATATTATTTTATTAATGTATTTTAATAATTTAATTTTAATAATATTAATTTCCAAAGAGAAAGGGCTTATTTTTTACGGAGCGACACGGTGAAACAGTAACTAATGCATGCACATTTTCATTTTATTTCATCCGGTTTATACACGAATATTTTAACTAGTTTAACCGTTGTGCCAACCTTATGACCTTATGAAAGAATTTAATTTTAATAATTTAATATTACATTTAGCATTAATATTGAAACGGTAAAAGTTGAAAAATTACAGTTTCCTGTAATATTTCTTGCCTTGTAATTTTTATTATTTCATGTGTTGCTTCGAGGCACAATTCCATATACATTCCATATTTCTTATATACCATTCAAATTTCAAGCATTCATTTTACCACATTCATTTTACCATTCAAGCTATGAGAATTTTTTTTGCCCTCAAAAACACATTGGACTTATTCTTCAACACAATTTTTCATAGCTTAAGAAGCTTATATTGTCCATTTCTCACCATAAATAACAAAAAGTTGTCTCTTAAAGAGGTGTATTTTGCAAGTAAACAAAAACCATCTGTTGCCATTTTTATTACTAGTTTTCAAACTCGACAAGTGACACCATTTGTCAGTCGGTAGGTTCTCAAATAAATTTTATTTGATAATGAAATATTAGGTTTTAATTTGTCAAATTCATCATCATGGATGATATTGCTGTTGCTTATAATTTTTAGTCTATCCTACCCCATCAGATTATAAATTTTAACAAGTCATCATTTCATTAATTATAACAAATGTTTATATACCCTAATTTAGTTCCCAATTTAGATTCTGCTTTAACCAACAGTTGAACCCTGCGACGAAGTTTCTGTGTTGTCCATAATTTATCATCACCAGATGATGCTGAAGCTCCATGCGAATGAGCTGACGCAACAGAGGATGGATTAGAAACGTAGAACTTTCGTCCATTACTCGAAGGGGTTCTATTTAATGTGAAATCATCTATAAACAAAATGGAATCTTGGGCAAGGACTGTTAAAAATGAAAAACAAAAATAACTATAAATTATTATTTCTTAATATCAAATTTCATCATCTAGTTTTTAATTAACAGTTAAGACATCCTACTTGAGCAATAACAAGGCTTTTCACCATTTTATTTATTTATAAAAAAAAAAAAAAAATGAGGATTATGTGACCAGAACGTGCTTAAGTGATCATAAATGGGTAATGAGAATAAGACCTAATTCTTAGAAATTTTAATTAATATGACTAAGAATATCATTTTTCCTCATCTATAATAAAAAAAAAAAAAAAATGGAAACAGCAAATTAAAAATCAAAAAGTAAAACTTTTATAAAGCTAGGAAAAAGCTAAACTTAATCAGTTTTAATTCTCTATGTATTTGCAAGGCCTCTATTTTGTGAGAAATCAATATAATTACAATAGAGAAGAATTTGATACAAACTATCCTTGACAAAGCCAGGAATAAAAGACAAAACTGTGTAGTCTCAATTATGTATTGCAAAGCCTTTATCACCTCTTTCATTTTTCAGTGAATTTGCTTAAATTCTAATCTAAGAAGTTATATGTTTATGTGATACTTGCCACAATGAATAAGATGCAAGAAATGCAAGTGAAAAAAAATCTGAAGATTGATACAGATAGTTTCCAAAAACATTACTACAGTAGAACCTTCATATAACAAAGGTCAATCTAGCGAATTATCTCTATAATGTAATTTTTCTGTGGTCCCGGAAATAATCCTATTGATTTAATGCTCTTTCAACCTGCATATAGCAAAATCTTTATAGCTTAATTATCCCTATAATGTAAGGATTTTTCAGTCTGGATAATAAATTTTGAGGTATATTTTAGCTCTTTATTACGAAATTTGGTTCCCACACTTAGTATAACCAGACAGCTAACAACCAAAGTTTAAAACAAATTTTTACATCACAAGTTCTGCCCAGTCAGCTTCTTTCTTTTTTTTTCTTGACAGCCCTTACAATATCCGCAGTATCATTTTGACTAATTCTGTGATTTTAGGTTTTCATGTCAGACGGAGAACAAGTACATCAGTTGATTATTTTCAGGGGGGCCAAATGTTTTGTTAATAAATTGCAGGATTTCAGGTAGTCAAAAATTGAATTAAATATACATTTTTTATTTCTACTAGATCATCTAATTTAAATTCACATAATTTTGCATTAATTATACATTTTGAATGTAATTCTTTGATCTTTTTATAGAGGGCAATGAAGCCACACATAGGTGAATGTTTCTGGCTTGCCACATCTACATCTATCATTGTTTGCTTTGTTGATCTTATGCAAAAAAGGCTTTCAGTGGTAGGTGTCCACTACGGAGTCTGGATAATACTGCAATTTCTATATACGCAGTTGATAGGGACTCCACGGATGTTCCCAATGAATAAACTTAATTTTTCTGATTCGGAGATAATGTTCATAAAATGAGGAGATATGACATTCCACTAGCTGCACATGTCGAAAAGCCATGGTGGAATATCAGGGAAGATCGAACTCTGAGCCAGGGGGACTTGCTGGGATTAAGATTGTCTTTTAATGATGACATTGCCAGAACAGCGAGTTATAAGGTTTCTTTTCGCAAAAGGTAAAAACCTGCTGAAATTCATGGGAAAATGGTAGAAGTTTACGTTACCGACTGTCTGGACTACTCCAATGTGTACAAATGGTGTAAAATGTTTCAGAAATTTTGAAATAAACAATTTTAATAATTACAGAGTTCATCATTCTGGAATGATTTAGGAGAGCTATGTGGATCCGATTCGATTTTTGAAGTAAGTCAACGAGACTTTCCTCCAGAGTGTTTATCTGACAGAGATACTTGAAATTGTGAGGGAAAAGAGGGGTGTTTTGGGAAGGGTGATTGTTCCGGAGCATCGTTATGATTAATATCAGTTTTGTCTTTGTTTTCTTAGAGTGTATTGAGAATTCTGAGGCAGTGAGACATTTTGGTGGGGCATTTGGGAAGTTGATTTACATAAGATAAGAGAATTTGGAATACCAGATTGTGTTACTGAGTACTATGTTTTAGTAATTTGGTTGTCTCCTCCAAATTCGTTGAAAGTTAGTTTTTGCGAAATGTACTGACAAGGGAACTACACGAACACCAAATTGAAATATGTTACTCATCTAAAGCCACTACAGATACTTGCAAAATAAGAAAATGCTAAATTTTGTTTCTTTCAAAATACACCGAGAACATAAAAAAATTTGAGCACATTAGATATATTTGTGTGTGTATGTGTATTATTGCACTCTCAACTTCCTTCTTCCACTAATCAACAATACGCACGAATCCACTTCACCTGAAAGCAACGCTGTCGCTTCCAAGATATGCTTGCACGCAAAAAAAATGTGTCGTACAAATACATGTACACCCCTTGTGAATTGGCATTTTCATTTTTATCTTTGCTTCAAGTTTGTATGTGGGGCTGGTGAAAGATGGTTGAAGGAATCTCTTGTCTCTGATGGTTATGACTGATACGTCTTTAGTAGGATGAAGAGTTCAATCATTTACCTGTTGTGTGCCCAAACTTGTGGCATTTCCTGCACTGCAGGTGTCCAGGTAATGATTGGGATACATCGGAGAGGAAGTGTAGTGTTCAGGTTGGATATATTACTCACATTTGTAGTGTCATTAACTGAATCATAAAAGACCATTGATCTTTCTTTTACAACAAACCCATGCCAGTGGAAACAAATCCATGCAAGCACTGGTGATTCATTAGTTTCTCCTGATACTTCAATAGAATCAGGAGACATTAGAGAGAGAGAGATAATGCTTAATGTTCTAATGCTAATTCTAATTGTTTGTAAACTTCCACATCGTGATATTTTTAAGTAAACAAATTAGAAAGAGTTTACAAATATTACTTTGGTCATTTAAATTCATTTTATGTACTCTATGTAAAGGAAAATTTATTGAAATGTATGTAGCTCTAAAGCACGAGAGCATGGAACACTGAACGGAGTAACTAAGTGAAGCAGCCAATTCTGAATGGTTCATTTCATTGGTCTTCTTTTATGAAAACAAGTGTAGAGCTTAAAGTAGATGGGTAATTCATCAACAAGGAGGAAGGAGAAGATTGTTGCGTCTCTTGAATACCCATATCAATTTCTCAAGAACTATGGTAGAAACCGAAACACTGATTTTTCTAGTTAGATCTGAAAAATTTTCAGGGGGGGGGGAGCGACGATTTTGAAGCCACTCCTTCGTAGTTATTTGTTTTTTGTTTTTTTTCTTTTTTTCGGGATGAATAACGCCACATGAATCAAATAAAGCAGACCCTGCAGTATTATCTTCCCCAGGAGCTAATTTCCTTTTTATTCTTAGGAATGGGTTATCGATGAAACATATCTCCAAGTTAATATCTCCTGGAAAGAAAACAGTTTTTTTTTTTTACTTTTTTGTTTATAGGTCTTCCGACACAGTTAAATAAATTTATCAAGTTAAAATCTAAGATTGGGTCAAAAGCAGTTTGATGTTTTATATAAAAAACTTTGCTAAACAATGTTTCTTCTTCTGCTTTAGAGATCCGCCATCTTTTTTCCCGCTCAGTCGATTGCGGCCGTAACATTAGGCATATTTCATCAGCAAAATTATGAAAAGTTCTTGAGAACAATGTTATCGCACCAAACTACCCATGATGCAGCAATAATGGGAGTCTGCTGACGAGTTTAAATGTGCGAGAATGTTAAAAAGTTTTTTGTTTTTTTTTTATGAGAATTGTCACGAGAACTTCTGTAAAAGCTGTCGAAACATGGAAGAATTTTTTACATTAAAAACTTTAATATTTTTCAAATTTAAGAATTTATTTTATTGAAAGCCCATAAATATTTTTATGAAACGCTAATTTTTACCGAGACCGGCGAAAAAACGCTCGTCGGCTCTAATATACACTCCTAAGTGATATGTATCATCAGTAATTTTTCGTAAAATACTTATTACAATATTATTTTCAGTATGTTTTGCTTTCAAATTTTAGAAGAAAAAAAATTTTCAGCAATGGAAACCTGCATGAATTTAGATAAGCAGAAATGTCAAGTATAGAAAAAGTTTTGTTCTTAATGTTAAGAAGCAACCAAATTAATATAAAATACTAACTTTTTATATAAATACCAAGTTATTAATGCAATTTTTAACAATTTATACATCAAAATTATCCAAATTTAAACACCACCTCCAACATAATATCTACATAATGAAATGATTTTCCTAGTCCCTTGAATTTCATTATAGGGAGGTTCTACTGTACTTGACAATGTTCATACATTCCATATAAGTGTTTATTAAAAAAACTTCATCAATATTCAACATCATAGATTCTCACTCAAATTAAAATAATATATAGGGTGACAATTATTGAGCTGTATGAAATAAAACATCAAATTTTCAAAAACTACTGAGTTCAAAAATGTTATTCATATGTTAAAACTAACTATAGATATTCAGATTTAGTTTATGACATGTTCGATATGCTTGCCATCAATAGCTATGATGTAGAGCAGATGAAGAGCAAAATTGCCATTACCGTCATCACAAGCACTACTGTCCACTTCCCACAAAAATGCCCCTGCGTTGTTGAAAGTGCTCACTGCACGTGCTGCAGTCGTGGATGCATCCACAGCACTGATAGGGAACACAAAATACAAAAATGCATGGAGGGTAGGCAGGGAAAGCAGTATCTGGAGCCTGCTGTTAACTTGCACGTGGTTAAGGTTCCCCCCCTATCAGTGCTGTGGACACATCCACGACTGCAGCACGCGCAGTGAGCACTTTCAACAACGAAGGAGCATTTTTGTGGGAAGCGGACAGTACCAGTTCTCTCGAAATTTTTAATCAGATTTTTGATTTGTTATAACACTTGAACCGGTTGTCTTCAGCTTGTACTCGGTCGCAAATTTCCTTTGAGCTGCAATCGGGCTGTTACTACTTGAATGGCAGGTCCTGATGATGGATATATGCTCAGAAACACTGTATTTCGATATTTTCAATGAAAAATGAACAACAACAACAACAATACGAGTGCACATGCTCAAAAGTCCTGACATGCCCTGCATTCAACCGCCAATTTTAAATCTCACCAACTGTTCAAAAGTTATGTTTTTTTGGGTTTTTTTTCCATATAGTTCAATAATTGTCACCCTGTATAATCATCATCTGATAACTGGCAAACAATTCAGCTTATGTTGTCATCAATATCTAAAATTTCCTAGATAAAGATGCACCGAAATATTTTTTTTCTTTCTTAGTTTTTCATAGTTATTTTATTACTCAAATTTTTACTAGTTATTATATGGTATTTTCATTCAAAGAAATAGGAGTTTTTAAATTATTTCAATTTTAAAAACAAGTAAGAACAAATATCTAATAACTTACAAACAACATTTGATGGTTCAAATGGATCAAATGAAAAACACAATAAAGATTCCGTGTAAGTTTTCTTCCATAGTTTGTTACCATTGGTTGTATTCCAAATAACAAATGAATATGGCGGATGAAGTACAGCTAAAAAATCATGGCAATTATTCCAGTAACTCAACCATTCCATATCTAAAAAAAAAAATTCAAACTTAGGCATGCCGTAATTATTATTAGATTTAATTAAATGATTATTAATGCATCTAGGTATATTCTTATTAGTTATATAAATAAAAAATTCTTAAAAATTCTTATAAATAATATTATATGCATTTTTAATATATTTAACGGGTTTATTTAATTTCCTCTTTAAAGGCTATCGCCAGGTAAAGTGATAAAAACTGCCTCCACACTTTAAATTACTTTAAAGTACAGAATTAGCAAGAAATAAGTTTCACACTTCAGAGAGCTCTAAAGTGTATTCTACGGCTGCTTTAAATGAAACAAAATTTGTACTACAGATAAATCAAATGATGCGCTTGACATTTATAAATTAAAATTTTAAGTACCCAAATTCACCAATAGATGCCACTGTAACATGAATGGTATTTATTTGCATATATTGAATAAGTGAAACACCATCTGCGTTACAGCGCATGTTTATTGGCAATATTTGTAGAAGACCTGCATCTGTGCCATGTGTGAAGGACAGCAGTCGGTGCCATGTTCTGGATATTCCAGCAAACTCCCTACCTTCAGTTGCAGAAAATGGTTTTTGCGATTAGAGCACATTGTTCAAAATGACATGGGACATATTAAGCTGTTTTAGTGCAACATATCAAACATTTATATATGTAAACATATTCAATATTTATGTGTGTGCTCCAGTGCCACCTATCAACAGATTTTTGTATTTTCTTTTTTTTTTTTTAATTTAATAAATGGCAAGCACATCATTTGAATTATCTGTTGTACAAATTTTGTCTCATTTGGAGCAGTAAAATGCATTCCAGAGCTCTCTGAAGTGGAAAACTTATTTCTCACTAACCCTATATTTGCACAATAACCCTAAGCAAGAACTATTGATGAGGTTCATAGCTATTATCCCCTCTAATATAAATCAAAATTGGTTTCTGTTACAGTAGAACCTCAATAAATTGAATCTGAAGATCAAAATGCTTTGATTTAAAGTCTTTAAATTAAAGAGGTCTTTCGATTTAGCAAGGTTAAATAAAATAAAATTCAAATAATAGAGGTTTTTGTGTGAAACTGGACTAACCGTATGTAAATGCAACAATGCATATTATTTTAATAAAAAAAAAAATTTATTTATATTCATGTAATACATGATCACATACTGTAACTAAAAAGCTAATAAAAAAAAAAAAAAGTATGAAGTATATGCGCTTTTATCTCGCTTTCAACTGCGAAAAGGACAGAAAGCACATTATCCATAGCATCACAAAGACGATAAGTTTGAAGAGTCTTGCTTGTTTAGCCGAGACACTGGCAATTCTCCATAATCCTCTTGGGCATCATTGATTAACTGATTCAACAATTTCAGTAACTGTGTTGATCCAGCCATTGGGAACACTGTTATCCATATTGATGTAATCTTCAAAAGCAATATTTTCTTTACTAGAATGGTTCACAACAGAGTTCCATTCTGCTTCTGTGTTCATTGTGACAGGCATTGATTTTTCAAATTCTTCATTTCCAACATACAGAGTATCCACGGAGTGTCGTGAAAGGATAGCTTCAGACAGAGATTGTTTATCATTCTGTTCCCGGAAGAGCAGCTTTTTTTTTTTATCAGAGCCAGATGTTGTTTCAGTCTTCCTTCCAAAGAAGAATCAAAATTGAGCGGCTTTAGTGAACTTCGAAAAGTGCTATATTGCTTGGATAGTGGTTCAGTACCTTTGTCTGAAATTTTAAAACTAAAGAATTTCAGTGATTACACAAAAACAAGAGACTTTGAGATATTCATGCTCAATCCACATCAGACCAAACACTCAAACAGCAATTTCAAATGCCTAATATATTTCTCTGTTGACTGGATGCTATTAGAATATCATCAATGAAAGCACTTCATCTATATACTAAAACTCTTGCGTGTATTTATTTATTTATCTGTAATTCTATCTCCTCCTAGACGGTTTGAGCTAGCGACTTGAAATTTTCAGGGCAGGCTTATCAATAAAGGACCTGCTATATCGCCAAAAATCAGCCCCCTATGACCCCCCCCCTTCCCCACTTTCTGGGGTTTTCATTTAAAATTATCTGCTTTTGCTTTGTAATTCCCCTCAACAGATGGCGAGGGCGGGCGAAGCCGCGGGTAACAACTAGTCATCTATAAATCTCTTAAATGTTGATACAGTAAAATCCCGTTACAACGTACCTCAGTTTAGCATACATTTCAGAACAACGTACAAATTTAAAATCCCCGGCCGAAATCTAGGTATTTTAATGCTAAAAATTTTCAGAATAACATACCTCAGCATCGGAATAACATACAAATTTTATGTTCCCTTGGTTAAATTATCACTTCATTACAACGTACATCATTCGAATGTCTTTATCTGATTGGTCAATACATTAAATACAAAGTTGCAATTGGCAAAGCATCAAAAGGAAACGATACGTCATCACTAAAGCCAATGGTCTAATTCAGCCGAGTTCACGTTTCATTGGTTGGTCAGTGTAGCATATATAAACCCTGAAATCTCTGCATGCTAGTCATGTCACCTGAACAAATATACACTTCACTGTTCAATTATCGATTGTCGCATGCTACTCAGTCGGGTCCCATTTTGTACGGCAATTAGATTGGAAAACTTCACTTGACGGATGATTGCCCATCTTTAATACGGTAAGATCTACCACCATGTGTTTGTTTATTTTTAGTTTTAAGTAAATATGCATGTAACAGGCTGAAGAGCGACCGGGAAAACCAGGAAAGGTCAGGGAATTTTTTATAATTGGGAAAAGTCAGGGAATTTTAGAAAAATTAACCAACTGTACTACTACATGTATGCTGTATTTATACTGAATAAAATAAACGCAGTGGCTACGTACAGTGCAACCTTGTACGCCTTCCGTTCAATGCAAAGGAAGTGGCAAGCTGTACCGCCATCTGCCGACAGAATCAAAACAGTATTGTATGGATTCCGACCTTAGAGGGCGTGTTTTGGCTAGCTGTTGTTATAGCAACCACACAATTGGCATGTCACGGTCGTGTGGATTTCAGATTTTCTTTTTTTCTGCTTTCTGGATGATTAGCCATTGTCGAAAGGAACCATACCTTAAAGGTAAGCCAGCATTTTTTGAGCGTTCTAGTGTTGGGTTAGGTTAACTGAGGTTAACTTAGGTTTAACCATAAAATGAGGTCCCGTAACTTTCTGGCAGCCATTTCTGTGACCACTAAAATATACGGATCATTAGCCTCCTGTAACCGGCCGAGGGGAAACCAACTGCCCCCTGTAAACAAATAG
>JAHWFO010036887.1:2409514-2433920 GCA_023313115.1 Rhysida immarginata
CAACTGCCCCTGTAACCGGCCGAGGGGAAACCAACTGCCCCCTGTAACCAAATATGTTGGGGGGGGGGTGTTTATAATTCGGGGTCGCCGTGAGCGAAGCGTTAGCGTCCACGTACTAGTATTGTAGAAGTGGCGGCTAGTATTGCGTCGTGGTCAGATAGTTCAATTTAACCAGATAGGGAAGATGGTAAAGTTTTTCCCAATTAACAATATTCATTCTATCCCATATTAGCTGCTTGAAGCTAAGATAAAATTGTTTGAAACGTTGCATTTTTCCACTAAGCGATGGGAATCTGCCATATTGCTTGTTTCGAAATTAGAGAAAGTTTGGAGTCTGAAACTTTGGTAGATGGCGGTATAGCTAGCCGCTTCCTTTGTATTGAACGGAAGGCGTACAAGGTTGCACTGTACGTAGCCACTGCCTAAAATAAAATGTACACTTCATGTATTCTTATGTTTTTCTATGCATATATGCATTGTTCACAACCCCCCCCCCCCCCCCAGTTTCAGAATAACATACACCTCAGAATAATGTACAAATTTCCAGTTCCCTTGAAGTACGTTTTAACGGGATTTTACTGTACTGCTTTACAGAGTTCGAACTACATTTTGATACTTTCGAGCAGTTCGAAAGGGGGTGAACTACTCTCTTGTGAACGTCTGCTGGATTTATTGGAATTTGGTAAAAGGATTTAATGAGGTCAAAATAGGAGAAAATTATTTTGCTATGGAGTTCTTCTGTAAAATCCAGGATGCTTTGAACACTGTTTCTATCTTTCACTGATAGTATATTAACAGCCTGATAGTCATCTACTGGTTTCTTCTGGTGGATTGGTGATGCTTAGGCATTCTTAGAAGGCAAAGATCTAATATATCCTGGAAATAACTTTTGGCAATTTTTAGATAGTCAAGAACTAGGTAGGCCAGTAGCTTTCAATGTAATATAGGTAGATATAATAACCAAGAAACTGGATATACACCCATTTATTAGAGACACCCCGCTAATAGCGTGTTGTGTCTCCTTTAGCGGCGAGAACTGCCTGAATACATGCTGGCATGGATTCAACAAGGTGTTGAAACCGTTGCGGAGGAATAGCAGCCCAGGCTGACATCACAGCGTCCCGTAATTGGTGCAGATTGGACGGTAGTGTGGGAAGGCGTCGGATGGTTCTCTCCACTTCATCCCATAAATGCTCGATCAGGTTGAGATCGGGTGACCGAGCTGGCCACTGAAGCAGGTGGAAGTCCGCGTCATGTTCCTCGAACCAGTCCAAGACCATTCGAGCACAGTGACAGAGAGCATTATCCTGTTGAAACTGTCCGTCACCACCAGGGAACATAGTCATCATGAACGTGTACACCTGATCAGCAACAATGTTCAAGTAGTGTGTCGCATTCAGGGATGTGTCTACGGATATAGAGGACCCAGTGTGTCCCAAGAGAAGACACCCCAGACCAGCAGTCCTCCTCCTGTACGGTTGTCTGCTGACAGGATGGGTCCATGGCCTCATGCTGTCTGCGCCAGATGCGCAGTGTGCCGTCCGCATGATGAAGTAGGAACCGCGATTCGTCGAACCAGGCGACCTTCTTCCACTCATCCAGTGTCCAGTGGCGGTGCCTGTGTGCCCATAGCAGGTGCGCTTTCCTATTTTGCGGTGACAGCGACGATACCCGTACTGGCCACCTGTTGTTAAACCCACCTCGGTGCAAGGTGCGCCGCACCGTGTGCTCCGAAATGGGTTGGGATGCTCCCTAACTGAACTGTGCTGCAATTTGTGGCTGTTCCCATCCTGTTGCTGTGAATGATTCGTGCCACTCGCCGTTAGCCTCACTCATCCACGGCCCTGTTCCGTCCAGAGTTGTGTTTGTTGGAGTTGTTTTTTGGCATATATGCCATTCACGGAATACCCTTGACACTGTTGCACGGGAAAACCCGAGGAGGTTCGCGGTTTGCGAAATGCTCAACTGCACCCGTCGAGCTCCAAAGATCATGCCTCGTTCAAAGTCGGTCAAATCCTTGGATTTACCCATATTCAGCCTACTTCTGCTGCTGAAAGCAACTTGTGATCCAATGCATCTCTTTTATACACCGCCTCGGCCTCTTCCATTGTTTGGGTGTCACTGGGAGGCCGATCCATTTTCCGTAAGAGGTGTCTCTAATAAATTGGTCGTTCAGCGTAATACAATGAAGGAAGACAAACAACCTCTTGTCCACATAAGAATTTATAAACTACTTGAATGTACATTTCGGCCACAATGTGCTCATTGTTCAACACTTATTCTTGCTGAGCGATGACCACAGTGTGGTCGAAATATACATTCAAGTAGCTTATAAATCTTATATGGACAAGAGGTTGTTTGTTCATTTTACTCGTTATTTTATGAAAATGGACATTATTTAGTTGTCGCCAAATAACCTTAGGAATTCCTTAGCCCAACACAATGTAACAATAAATTCTGTACTTGCGCAGCTAATAAATAATAGTTCTACAATTTATTATTATTTATTTGCTAAAAATCTTATTTGTTTTATTTGCATTTTGTGAAAAATCCTTGCGTTATGGATGAAAACAGAATTCATTTTCAAAATCAGCATAGCAAAATTATATTAAATCTTTATATATAAAAATGAATGTTTGTTTGTTTGTTTGTACTGTATGCTTTCATATACCATTCATCTAATTGCGTTGAAACTTTGCACACTAAGTCTTCAAAGCAAAAAGAAGGTCACTGTCTATCTGAGATTTCTCAAAAAAATAATTTTTCGTTTTTTTTCGACAAAATTCGAATTTCTTGTGTCAGCGCTCATGATAGTCCCCGACTCCTGCCACCATCCTTGAAGCAAATTGGAAAGCCTCGCCTTCAAATGCTGACGTGACCGAAAGTGAGTTGGAGATGCAAAACACGTGTCTAAACATGCGGAAAACTTTTTTTTTTTTTTACTTCTTTCATATGCCGGCCATAGGATGATAGGTTTTTTTACTCGTGAACTTTGCTTTTTCTTTTTTTTTTCTTATTCGCAATTCTTCGTACATGGTTTCACTTTCAATTTCAGGTCAAAAATTTTTTAGATACGTTTTTCCATTTAGTTATGTCCTTTTCATTTATGCTTGATTTTTAACGTATGAGGAAGGCACTGAGGATAATGTCAACTTCCGTTTTCGGGTTTCTGGAAACTGTCTGCAATGTTATTGCTCAATACGTAACGGAAACGAAAAATTCGCCCATTTCCTTTAAAACACATCTTAAAAAGTGGAATTTTTTTTTCGCCAACAGATGGCGTCACATGCAATATGAGACAGTCTTTTTGGTGTCCAGCAGAATAACTCTGCGTGGATCAAGCACTTTTCAGATAAAATTTTGCATTCTGAAAATGTGAATTACCAGATGAAATGAACACATGAAAAAAGTTTAGAAATAATAGAGTAAAAATTCATATTCAAGAAACGTAAAGACTTTTTAAAATGCTCCCAATGGATGGTTTCTCCAACTACGGCCCTTCATTGGTTATACTCGACTTCAAATATGTTAGAATGTTGGGAATAGCTGAGTGAGTTTGATGCAGTGCCAGAGAAAAACGGTGAAGAATAATGAATGAACTTTCGAAAGAAGAAGGAAATAGAAAGAAAAAGAAACCATATTCTGATCTGACGTTACTTTACCCCTGGCTGTAGCTTTAGTTCACAAGTTTTTTTCCTATGTACTTTTTTTTTCAATATTCACATACAGATATTGCAAAATTTCATCAAAAGACACCCCCCGAGCAACGTCGGGTATATCAGCTACTCGCCTATATAAATTAAAACATCTTTCCAAATTTGTTTTTGAATTTGTAAGCCTGTGTAATTCATGAATTGGCACCAGAATTTACAGAAAATTTTTGGTTTTAATCTAGGAAAGGGACTATTTCCCCAACTTCCAGATCTCGGAAGTTCCAAACTATCGAATACTGTATTAAAGAACCTTTATTGTACCTAAAACTTTATTTGTAGTACATGCTATATTTCACTATTTTAAAGCTGCATGTTCATTAACATCTAAATATAAAATTAATGCATAATATATGATAACTTACCTAAAACTGGCTTATTATGCCCGTCTGAAAAAGACGAAACAGGCTTTGAGTAAATAACATCCCAAACGATAATAGTGCCACTTGAATCAGCAGATGCTAACTTTGGATAATAAGGATTTGAGAGATCATGATAATAATTCTCTTTAGCCCATTTGATCTAAAAGATTCAAAAGAAATTTTGTAAAGCACATACAGTATTAAGAAATCTTTCTTCTTATGAATTTCTAATGAAGGTATAGGAAAGTAGCAGAAGCCCCAAGTTAAAATTGTCCCCTTAAAAAAAGTGGAGTGAAAAAGTAGAGGAAAAGATTGGACTAGAAGATAGGGCTAGCATACAGTAAATATCAATTAGGGCCAGTTCTACCAACCTCGGATAATTTGTCAGATAGAATAAGTACTGGAATAAAGCTCAGATAAGTCAAAACTGTGTTATATCATCCTCAGATAGGATAAATCCTCAAACACTAGAATAAACCCACAGATATCCTGACAAAGTTACATGGTCCTCTAGAGGTCGGATAGCCACTTATTCCTTGTATAGTGAACAGTTTCCCTCAAATTTATGAGCGTAATTGGCGGTACTTCCAGCCCGCTTCGATTTGAAAATGCCTTCAAAACCATAGTATTTCGTGTTATATAATTTCCATTTTGAACTACAACAGTAGGAATAAGTTTTAGGGTGCAAGTGAACAGCAGATTAGATCTAGATTACCTGTCTGTATTTCATTTTCAATTATCGACAACATAGTCCTCAAAAGCTTCGCGTTTGTGAGGTCTGAGTTCTCCAGCTGCATTTGTTTTTCACGTTTGTTTTTTCTGCCGTGCCATATTTCAACACCAGCACTGGCTGGAATACTTTTGTTTTTTTCACGGTAGAGGGCTTTCTTTTATCATTGCAGGCTATGCACTGACTGGAATGAATATTTTTGTTTTTTCACGATAGAGGGAAGCACTAAATATCAAACTGACCAATCACAGTGTGCTTTACAATGCTTGTGCTCTATACCTTCGATAAAGTTTTCCGAGGAATAAAAAACGTTGGTAGAACGCAACTGAAGCAGTATACAGGGTTTAAGTTTAAACCTTCGATAGCTATCTGAGAATTTATCAGAGATTGGTAGAACCGGCCCTAAGGCAACTTCCTAGGGCGCAGAATGTATTGCATATTTTGATAAGGTTTTATTTCGATTAGCTGCATATTGTACAATTTATATAAGCAAGCCAGCTCTGAAGTTGAGGATGGGTGACCATTTAGTGAAGTGAGATCTCCCCCCCCCCCCCATGCTTCGAAGGCACGTTAGGCCATCAGTCCCGGCTGCCACTACCACCTTGTAGCAGCTGTAAAAACCTGGCAAATGCTCAAAACTGCATCTCCCAACTCGTCTGGTCAGCATGGGAGATTAGACCATTTGGAGGAGGAGGCCTGATGACCTGCAGTGGACTGAGACAGGCTGAATATATATCCTTTTTATATAAGCATTCAAGGGTTTATTTTCATCAAAGTTAGCTTCTTCATTATCATTCTTATTTTCCTGCATCTGCAAGGCTCTCTGCATTAAATTTAAGCTTATATTGGGTAGTATACAGGGGTGCAATACTGAATTACTACACTGGCCTTATCTAATTCTTGCCTAGGGTGCATAAGAGCCTGATATCTGCTCTGCTAGCAAAAGTATTTTATAAGGAAATCCATCATAAGAATAAATAAAATGTAAACTTAAAATTTGTGAGTACTTATAGATGTAAAAGTCCTGAGAAAACAAGACCAAAATACACAGAAAAAATTTAACCATCATGAATGTATATTTTGGCAGCTAAGCGGCCTTCTTCAGCATTCTGAATGGCAGACCGCACCCTTGTACATCCCACACCCCCCTCTCATAGATGTAAAAAGGTGTATAACACGCAGGGTTTATTAGCAAAAATATGGTATTTATGCATTTTAAAGTACAGGGTGATCCAAAAGTCAGTAGACTTTATAAAATCTTATAATTATTAAACTATTTAAAATAAAACAATGCGGTTTACATAGAAATGCTCAGAAACACGGGGGATTTTTGTTTATAATGAAAAAATATTTATCTTATATTAATTACATTTTTGACCAAAAGGTGGTGCAGGTGTTTAATGAAGAATACAATCTTATGCGTGAAATAAGCAGATGAGTTAATTGCGCATTATCTTGGCTCTAAGGATGTTATTTTGATGTTGCTTTAAGAAACGCTTCATTATTGATCAAAATGAGCTGTATTATAATTTTATAAGTCCATTAATTCAACTCCAGCGCCACCTTTTGGTCACCCTGTATATTGATATAAGGTATATATCTATATATATAAATTTATACATGCATTTCGTTCTGCATAACTTGGGAAGTTTCATTTATTGTTTACCATTATTATTATTATTATTATTATTATTATTATTATTATTACATTATACATTATTACTATATTGTGACATTTCATGTCAGTTAGGGGTATTGCATGGGCCCGACGGGAATTGTTTTGTTGTGTTCATTATTTCGGTTGGTCGTTTTTAAAACAGTATAGTTTTCTTCTATTCGTTGTGTGCGGTTGTGTCTTTTGTTTGAACCTTAATATTGAAAATATTTGTTGTTTAATTTATTAATTGTTTAAGCTTGAGTGGCCTATTATTTTGGACATCGCAATCGTTGTTGCTTTATTCGTGTTAAAGCAACAGGGAATGCGATTGTTGAGGGGCTGGCATTGTTTTCTCGGATGAGATTTCCGAGAAGATGGTGTTAACCTCCCAACCGTTAATTGTTGAGTAGATTTTGCTTGGAAATGAGATATTCCTTGGTGTGAGTTGAACCGAAGTAGGAGGGATTTGTTTTCAACTGAAAAGAGTGGAGACGTGGCCATTTTGGCTCGTGCATAGACGAAGTTCCTTCATGGTGGAATCTTTTATGCGCATTGCCATTTTGTTCTACAAGAACTAGTGCACTTTATGAGCATCTATAAATCTGTATGAGAACAGCGATTTATACCAGTTTAATTTTCTTACCGGGAAACGGTAGAATCTCTACTTGTCCGACACCGTTCGATTGGGCAGAGAGCCGCCACATCAAAGCAAGCCATATGGCCATGCACCGGGGTGGAAACAGCCGGTAGCTTATTCCTGTTCCAATTGATGATGTCATTGTGGTGAGTGAATTTTTGTTTTATTTGTTCCCCTGTTTAAGAACCTTGCAAATAAAGTTTATACCCTGCAAGAGGTCAACTATTAGTGCAACTGTCGCGATTAAATCGGTCAACCTCGCTTGCACATGGAGCTACGTAAGTGGAGAGTGATCTGGCCCTGTTATTGTGTCTTGTGAACGTTTTCATTTTGCACAAGAGCATCAACAGAGCACCTTGAAGATATTTCTGTAACCCCTTTGTTGATAGGTTTTTGTTTAAGTAATTTTTCGTTTAGTGTCTAAGCTCGTGGCTGACGGCAATGGAGCACGAATCTCGAACATGGTAAATGGTTCATTTCTGGGGGTGGTGTGCTCGCTCGTGAGTTGAGTATTGTTCGGTGGATTGCCCGTAAGCTTGGTTGCTGTTGAGCGCCTATTCAGCGGATTGCTCAGTACTTCACTGAGCGTAGCGTGTCTGTGTTAGTGACACCTGCATCTGTAGAGCACGAGTATCTGCGTGAAGCCACGTGACTGGGGTTTCGGTGGTCCTCCCAGTCCTGTAGCGACATTCGGGCACAGGTGAAAAGGGTCACGTGATGTTCTCCTACATCAAGTCATGCTGTTAACCCTTTATCGGGCCGAATATGAAAAAATGCTCCAAAGTTAACCAAATTTGGTTAATATACTTACTGTGTCTGTTTGTAAGTGTATGAATTTTTTCGTAATTTTAGAATAAAAAAAAGTTTATAAACCCTTAGTAAACCAATGTACTACAGCCTACAGATTGATACTGAGCATCAATAAATGTTATTAAAGAAGATAGACAAAAAAGAAAAAAAAGATATGGTAAAACTCCTTACCAAGGCCCAATAACATAGAAAATTTAAGATGGTACGAATATGTACCATGAACCAATAAAGGGCTAAACTGTGTGGTTTTGTGCAGCGTGTGCGCTTTATGGATGCCATGGTGCCGTTCAATACTTTCCGAGGTGCACCCTGTGCATAGGCACCATAGAAGCTTGGCTATTGAGAGCTTGTGTTCAGAGCCTTCTTGTTCCAGCCACAGACAATTTGCACCGTTTCATAACTGAATGGTTGTAAGGACTGCATGTGTCCAAATGAACAGCAAATGACTGCTGTATTGTTTTAACGTGCTTGGCTGAGGGCCCCCTCTTGCTCTGAGTTTATGAATAAGCAGTTTCATCATTAATTTGAATATTCTGAGGTAAGGCGTACTATTAAACCCTCAGTGATCATCTAATGATTTATTCTTTAAGTTTCATTCTGATTAACACTAATAGTGTAAATGTTAAAGCTGTCAATTTTATTCTTATCCTAGGGTTGTAATAAAGTGTTGTTTTTTTTTGTTTAGAAAAATAAGTTCACATGAGTCAATGCTTTCGCCCTCATTAATCAGTCCCGAACCCTCGATAATCACACTTCCCCGCAATATCTGGCTTGGATAGACAACTCAAACAGTCAGGTATCTATACACAATAGTACCCTTTGCAAGAGAACGGAACACTGGTACGTAATTGAGACTTTACCATCCCTTGCCCAAATAGCGTTTATTATCAAGCATAACAATAATAAAATTTCCAAGAGAGACTTAGCCTGTATTGACTAGGGTTGTGCATATTAATGAAGGGGGGGGGGGTTGTCGCATATAGCGCCCGAACAGGGACTGATAGTTCAGAATCTCCGGATTTTCGAGGTTAAGCATTGGCTCGAACCGAAATAATGAATTAGCACTGGGGTTATGTTTAGCACTGGGGTTATGTTTAAGTTTTTTGGTTTTGTAAGGGGGTATTCTCAGTGCACAAAGGAATAATGGTTGTGAGTACAGTATCATGGAATAGAGGGTTATTTAGCATTATATTGGCTCAGTGCAGGTTGGAAGATCCAAGTGATGAGAACGAGGGATGGTGAACGAGGCGGTGTGGGATGGCTATTGGGGCCACCTAGTAAATGAGAATTGAGGTGGGCGCAATATGCGCTGCCAGGTGGCTCAGTCGGGGGTTCTCGAAAAGTGCTGCCTGATCGAGGGGTTACAAATTGGGCACATTGGGGTGAAGCATAGAATTGCCATTAAAGACGTAATCTATGAGTTTTTGGAATGTTTTGATGATGAGATGTCCAAGGTAAAAGGGGTGACGGACTTTGCGGCGTATTATCAGGTCGATAAAACACACCCGGTTTTCGTTTGCCAATATCGTATGCCCCATTGTTCTAGGGGTGCATGCAAACACAAGCTGGCCGAGCTAGAAGAAGCTGGTATATTTGAGCCGAGCATTAGCCCCTAGAACTCCCCAGTACATGTCGTTTCGAAGAAGAATGGAGAGGTGAGGATCGCTCTTGATCTACTTCGGGTAAATGCATGCACTAGTCCGGCGGAATTTCCGAAGCCCGTAATGCATGACATGTTGGAGGAATTGAGAGGGCATACTTTTTTCAGTGCTTGACGTTAATAACGGATACTTCCGCATCCCTTTGGTCGAGTCGTTGAAGGAATGCTATGCCTTTCAGTCCCCCCGGGCAAGTACCAGCCCCAGGGAGGGAAAAATTCATTGGACATCTTTCAGCACTATGTTATGTCGGGTTTTGAGGGAGAGAATGGGCCCAAACGTGCATGCATTTTTCGATGATATCCTCAGCATCTTTTGACGAACATTTAGAACTTTTGCGATGGGCGCTGGGGAGGCTCCGGAATCGCAGACTAATTGTAAAACCAGCGAAGTGTCACTTCTGTAAGCCCAGTGTCCAATACCTTGGGCACCTCATCTCCACAGAAGGGTCGTTCCCTGAAAAATGTGGACGCTATCCGGAAGCTTAACCCTTTCACTGCGTAATTAAATTGCATTTTCATTCCTGAGAAGATGGAATTATCCACTTTTAGCAGCATAACAAGAAGTTTTTTAAGCCCTGTGGGATGAATCAAATTTCTGCAGGTAAAAGTAACGTTATTTTGTGTGGATATATCCGCTTTACGCAGCAAAAGGGTTAAGGAACCCACCAATGTCAGGGAAGTGCGTGGTTTTATCGGGGCAATTAACTTTTACAGGCTTTTTCTAGAGAACTTATCCGCCCTTCTCTTGCCTATTATTGACCTTACTAAGAAGGGAGCTTGATTTGTTTGGAGCCCAGAATGTAGGCAGGCATTCGAAATTGTTAAGGAACCAGTGTTAGCAGCACCGGATTATACAAAACCGTTCTTCCTGTCTACTGATGCCTCGGCCAATGCGATTGGGGGCGTCCTCCAGCAGAAAAGGGGTGACCAGTTACAACCAATTGCGTTTTATAGCTCAAAGCTGCAAGGGGCCCAAATCAACTATTCCGTAATAGAAAAGGAAGCACTGGCGATAGCGAAGGCAGCTGCCCAATTCCGGTATATCATCTTGGGATATCCTGCCACCGTTCTAACCAACCGTTTCATACAGCGAACGCACAGGACGAACCAGCAGGTTTTACGGTGGGTGCTGGAATTGGAGGAGTTTGGTTTCATAGCTGAATTTATGGAAGGCAAACTCAACGTAATTCCTGCCCTGCTGTCTCACCAGTGTGGGTCAGTCATGGTAGACCTGGAGATGCAGGGCGGGTTTAGCTGCATTGAACAATTACAAAGTAGGGATAGTTGGCATGGACCAATTGTAGAGGAATTAGGTAGTGGCCATCCGGTGGATCAAATGGGTGGTTGGTTTTTTTTGTTGTTTTTTGGAAAAGGGAGTAGTGGTCTGGTGCAACTCTAAGTTCCCTGAGGCTCGGCCGAGAATATGCGTACCAATGGAGCTGAAGGAGGAGCTGCTGGCTCAGGCTCACGATGGTGCAATGGGGGGGGGGGGGCCCATAGGGGAGTAAGTGCTACTCTACATAGGCTACAGAAGAGTTATTACTGGCCTGGAATGAAAAAAAGATGTGGCAAAGAAAATTCGTCTGTGCATAAACTGCCAGTGCGTCAAAAGAAACGTTTCTAGGGTGCCATGGCAGGAGGGTATAGTGGCCCGGTTTCCCTTAGAGATTGTCACAATCAACAGCGTAGGTCCTGTGGAGAGGTCCAACAGGAGTAATCGTTTTATAGTCGTTATGACTGACATGTCATGTTCACGCGTTTTACCGAAGCCGAGGCCCTTCCCGATCAGACAGCGGAAACTGTCGCAAGATCCTTCATCAAAAATGTGCTTTATAGGTATGGGATCCCCCGCCAGGTGTTGAGCGATAGGGGTGCTAACTTCCCTTCTGAGGTTTCCAGAGAGTTATGGACCGAGTTGAACATCACACAAACAAATGACAGCCTATCGCCCAACGTCGAATGGTATCGCGGAGCGTTGTAATAAAATGCTCTGCGAGACCATCTCAGCGTTGTGTAATAACGATCCTGAGCAGTGGGAAGATATGCTGGGCTTCGCCTTGTTCACTATTAGAACCTGTCATCATGAAGCACTGAGGGAGAGCCCAGCATATCTTATGTATGGATTTGATCCAGACGTGGTACATGGCTGGCTGATGGAGAAGGAAGATATGCAAACGGGAGAAGTCCCAACAGTCGAGTACCATCCCAACTGGTCAAGAACCTGGTGTGGGCGAGACAAATAGTTGGCGATTATGATTCACGGAGTAGAAACGAGAATATCGCAGATAAATAGAAATCGTTTAACACGGTCGATAGCCGTAGGGGCCAAGGTGTGGCTTTTACGAAAAGGAGGGCAAAAGAAGAAATTTTCTTATCGTTTTATGGGTCCCTTTGGTGTAATAGAACAAGTCACGGTAGGTAGTCAAATACTGCCTAGCAGGGGTCAAGAAGCATGACTTGATCACTGTTCATGTTGATCGGTTAAAGCCGTATATAGCTATGCCCACGAAAAAGGGCAGAAGGGAGAAAGAAAGCAGGAGGGATTCCGCACAGAGGATAGCTGATTAGAATAGCTCCGAGGAAGAGGATGACTTTCGCATTTCGCGACGAGCTGTGGGGAAAAGGCCATTACCGAGGGCAGGTGGCCCTATAGTAGTGGTAGAGGCGGATGTTGAAGAAAGAAATGAGGTTAGCGAAGGTAATCAAACCCGGGGAGGGGAGCACAGATATGACTTAAGATGTGTACCATGGCCCGATTATGCAAGTATGAGTCAGGGCAGCAAGTGGGCAGCATAGGTTGCATTAGGTTTTTGTGATGTGATGCTCACTGTGTAAATAGTTATTACGGGTTGTGTTTTGGAATGTCATTAATCCATATTGTTTTGTATTGATCTTTGGGATTTCTTGAGTTTGTTTTTTTTTTAAATAAAAATTTACCTTTTTCCAAATAGTAATTTTTTTAGTTTTCATCAGGTGCATGTGACATTCCATGTCAATTAGGGGTGTTGCATGGGCCCGACAGGAATTGTTTTGTTGTAATCAATAATTCGGTTGGTTGTTTTTAAAAACAGTATAGTTTTCTTTTATTCGTTGTATGCTGTTGTGTCTTTTGTTTGAAACTTAATATTGAAAATATTTGTCGTTTTATTTATTAACTGCTTGGGCTTGAGTGGCCTATTATTTTGGACATCGCAATCGTTGTTGCTTTAACACGAATAAAGCAACAACAGGGAATGCAATTGTTGGGGGGGTTGGCATTGTTTTCTCTGATGAGATTTCTGAGAAGATGGTGTTAGCCTCCCAACCATTAATTGTTGAGCAGATTTTGCTTGGAAAAGGATATTCCTTGGTGTGAGTTGAACTGAAGTAGGAGGGATTCGCTTTCAACTGAAATGAGTGAAGATGTGGCCATTATGGCACATGCATAGACAAAGTTACTTCATGGTGGAATCTTTTATGAGCATTGCCATTTTGTTCTATAAGAACTAGTGCACTTTATGAGCATCTATGAATCTGTATGAGAACAGCGATTTAAACCAGTTTTAATTTTCTTACCAGGAAACGGCAGAATCTCTACCTGTCCGACAACGTTTGATTGGGCAGAGAACCGCCACATCAAACCAAACCCTATGGTCATGTGCCGTTCGTATTCAGGTATCGCTGTGGAAAGAGCAGCTAACTTATTCCTGTTCAAATTGATGACGTCATTGTGGTGAGTGAACTTTTGTTTTATTTGTTTCCCTGTTCAAGAACCCTGCAAATAAAGTTTATACTCTGTAAGAGGTCGACTATTAGTGCAATTATCGCGATTATATTGGTCAACCTCACTTGCACATGGAGCTGCGTGAGTGGAGAGTGATCCTGGCCCCGTTATTGTGCCTTGTGAACGTTTTCATTTTGCACAAGAGCATCAGTAGACCACCTTGAAGGTATTTCTGTAACCCCTTTGTTGATAGGTTTTTGTTTAAGTAATTTTTCGTTTAGTGTCTAAGCTCGTGGCTGACGGCAATGGAGCACGAATCTCGAACATGGTAAATGGCTCATTTCTGGGGTGGTGTGCTTGCTCGTGAGTTGAGTGTTGTTTGGTGGATTGCCCGCAAACTTGGTTGCTGTTGAGTCCCTATTCACTGAGCATAGCGTGTCTGTTTTTGTGAAGTCTGCGTATGTAGAGTACGAGTATCTGCGTGAAGCTAAGTGACTGGGGTTTTGGTGGTCCTCCCCGTGCTGTAGTGACATTTGGGCACAGTTTAAACTGTGTGGTTTTGTGCAGCGTGCGTGCTTTGCGGATGCCATGGTGCCATTCAACGCTTTCCTAGATGCACCCTGTGCATATGTACCATAGAAGCTCGGCTGTTGAGAGCTTGTGTTCAGAACGTCCTTGTTCCAACCACAGACGATTTGTACCATTTCGTAACTGAATGGTTGTAAGGACTGCATGTGACCAACTGAACAGCAAATGACTGCTGTATTGTGTGAATGTGCTTGGTTGAGGGGCCCCTCTTGCTCAGAGTTTATGAATAAGCAGTTTCATTCTGATTAACATTAATAGTATAAATATTACAGGTGTCAATTTTATACTTGATCTGTGTGTATTAAAGAGGTTTTTTTTTGTTGAGAAAAATAAGTTCACATGAGTGAATGCTTTCGCCCTCATTAATCAGTTCAGAATCCTCAACGATTACGCTTCCCCAAAATGTTAGCCTGTATTGACTAAGGTTGTGCATATTAATGAAGGGGGGGGGGTCATCGCAATATAACGATTACACGTAGGGAATCTCAACTGATTGTAATGGTATAAACCACATCTACGGGGTTGTGCATAACCTTTTGCTAGGGGGCTGCGACTTAAACCACAGCGTTGTAGCACACTCTTATGACGCTTCGGCAGAGAGTAGTTCATTGTGCGTCTATTGGTATCAAACAAATATGGCTGGTTTAATAAATGACAGTGAACAGCAGCGTTTCATGGATAGAGTTCGTGCAAATGCATATCGAGAGGCAATGGAAGCAGGTGCGTCTTTTATTAATCGCAAATGGGTTGCAAACAAGTTAAACCGATCGGATAGATAGGTGACGGACAATTGGAAGAAAGGTTATGATAACTGCCATGCCGAATTTGCTGAGGGTAGGCCCGAGAAATTATCACAGGAAAGCAAAAACATCATTGCTAATAACAGTGGCAAAAGACGTCGCAGCTGTGTCAACGTTGCACAAGAAATTAAAGCCAAGCGTGGAAAAACAATTTCTCGTTCAACGGTTCAAAGACATCGTCAGCGTGCAAACTTCAAGCCATTCCATGTTATTCCGAAACCGATGAAGACCGCATTAAACATCGAAGACTGGCTCTGGTTTTGCGACTACCTGCGGGATTGGGTGGAAGATGACTTCATGCACCTTGCCCCGAGCGACGAGTTCTTTGTGTGGACTATGAGACGTCCGAATTACCAAAACGATAGGGTCTGGAGCTTATCGATTAGATATTTCTGACGATGAACACTATCAAGAGCTGTCCAAGAAGCCTGACTGCATTGGCATCTTCGTGTGTTTCACCGCCAAGCGAATGATGTGGAGATTCAAGGAGCAGGGTGAGTCATGGAATGGTGATTATTTTCGGAATTTGCTAACAAATGATGTTTTTTCGTTTCTTCGAGATCCAAACAACACTATCGACCCGCATGAAGTTTGTTTTTTGCACGATAAGGCACCTTGCTTTAAGGCTAATGCAACACAGCAAATCCTAAGAGAAAGTGCTATCGATTTCTTCTCATCAAACGAATGGCCCGGTGCATCCCCTGACCTAAACGTTGCTGAACATTTGGAGCCGTGTTAAAAGACGCAGTGGAATCTTTAATGATTCAAGAACGTGGTGAAAATCGGTATTCTCGAGACCTTCTAATGGGACACCTGACATTTGTGCTGAAGGACATGGAGTACGATACTGCTCCGTTTGAGACACTCCTCCGCTCCTACCCGAAACGGATGCGTGCTGTTCGAGAAGCAGGTGGTGGCCACACTAAATATTGATGTGATAAAAGCAGAAATAAACGTACTTTTTGATTATCAACCGCAGAACATTCCACTTAGTTTTGTTTATTTTCCAGACCCCTAGCAAAAGGTTATGCACAACCCTGTACATTTTCTGGCCAGCGATCTCTATAATATACTCTTTTTGCTATCTTGTATATGATTGACGCATTTAAGCGTTAAAAAATGGCTGTTGAATTTTTTTGGACATTTCTTACAGTATGAAAATGGAAGTGGGTTGTTTTTAACATGAACAGTAATGCTTACTATTGTGTATACCTCGTCCAACAAGAGAAAAACAGGGTGTGTCACAGGAAGTTTCAGATTAGCCAATCAGAGAAAGGGGGCCTCATGCGCTTACTCACTTCTGTCTCATGTCTCATTGAAGAAGCGCTTTATAATATTACAGCAGAAGCTTTAATATTATTCAGTTGCTTTGCTTTAATTATAATTAAAATAATTGTACACTTCATAAAATTGTCTTTTAACTCAATTTTCTATATATCGTTTACTTATTTTAAGGTAATAACGTGCAGTCTGTTTAACCATCATTTTTTTTAAATATTTATACATTCTAATGACATGTTTTTTGGTTTTTTAAAGAATTATAAGGTTTTATTAAAGATGCTATCTTATTTTTTATTTTTTTAATAAAATACAGTTTTATGATACGTTTTCCATTACAGTTAACGATATCTCTTTCGTTTATTTGCTGGCCTTTGAATGTATAGTCTTGAAAAAGACTTTTTGAATTATATCTAAATTCATGCTAAGGAGATTGTGGTAGAACGTTAATGTCATTCCACTCTTCTTCTTCTTCACTGTTGCTGTCTTCTCCATTAACATGAATTATTAAAGGCTCCACTTGATCTTCAATCAAACAGTCCGTTTCCCAATATCGTTCTTCCACACGCAAAACGTGTTCTATCGCTTTTCTCCAATTTTCAGGAGTTACATTATCAATTGCCGTTCTCGTTAGTTTTTCAACATCAGCAATCTTGAAAGTTGTATTCTTTTTCCGTATATATTCTTTTACCTGTGCCCAAATAAGTTCAATGGGATTGAGATCACAGTGATAAGGAGGTAGTCTTATCACTAAATGGCCGGCATCGCTAGCCAGTTCATCTATAACATAGCGCTTTGCTGTTTTGTGTTGTTTGATAACATCGTACAGCTCACCTTTTGACATTTTTGCTTCGGTAGGTATTCCTCGTAGGGCCAACCACTCTATCATATCCGATTTCCTTGTATTGCTGCACGGCACTTTGGCCTTCTCCACCGAGTGATATGGGGCATTATCCATGACGATTACTGAATTTTTCGGAATATTTGGCAGCAGTTTTGTTCTAAACCATTCATGAAAACAATCCCCATTCATTTCGTCATGGTAATCTGCGGATTTATTTTTTGACCGAAATAATAAACAGCAGTCGTTCAGAAACCCTTTATCGCTTCCAGCATGCAAAAGAATGAGACGGGAGCCTTTACCCGTAGGAATGAAACGCCCGCGGTAGGGTTCCGAGCTCCCTGGTTGAGCACAGCTTTTCCCGTCGTGATGCCACTGTCTTTCACGGCCATGGTGTGCATTAGCCCACGTTTCATCCAGATATATGAAAGTACGTGTGGGGTCCCTGCGTAGCATTTGTACTTGCCTTAAAAAACGACGTCGTTGTGCGACAACATCTGTCCGCTCGATGTAAAATTGACGGTGGTTGATTTTGCCATACTTCATATGCAATTTATCATGCATAATGGTGGCGAAGGAAGTTCTCGATCCGACGTAGTCAGTTTTTTCTCTAAATTTCTGGTACACATTTTTCAGAGTAGGATAATTACCTTCTGAGTGTATTTCGGATACACATGCTCGTGCAATCGAGAGGTCAAAGTCATCCAGATTCGTTGTTCGAGATTCCCTGGGCCTTTTCTTTCCAGGAGTCAAAAAGTGAGGAGAGGGGGTGGTAGCTTTGCATGAAGACGCTTCGTTTCCTTCTTGAACAATTGTTCGAACGCAAGAAAAAGAAACTTGCGTTGCCTTGGAAGTTTCTTCTATCAAGGCAGATGAGCTTTTAAAACACTGTTTTCCTTTTAAGTAGCAAAATACGTTCCACACAATCTCCCTAGCCTGGCTGTGAATAGTTTTTCCTTGTTTGGCTGAAGAGCTGTTGCACGGCGACGCCATTACAAATTGACTTGTGTAGCCGCTGAAGGAGAGATCCCACAAAGCATTGCGGATGAGTGAGTAGTCAATATCAGACCGGAAACACGCCCTGTTTTTCTCTTGTTGGACGAGGTATAGTAGCTTACTGTTGCAATGGTGTATTTGAAGCCAATTAGCTACATGTACATGAGGTCTAAGTAATACATGTATATATTATATGACTGACCTATCATTTTGTATATACCACTTTTATTGTTCTACTTTTTGGCTCCTGTAAAATGTGCCACAGTTTTTATTAGTATTAAATGCTATTCTCATGCCTCTCTCTTTAAATATGTTATTTCTGTTGTATATGTTAGGGTTGTATTTGTGAACACAGTAGTTGGTTTTCAGTTTGTCTTCCTGATTATGAGTATTGGACTTTTTCAATTTTAGGAGCAAAATTCAATAATTTAACATATATAAACTCCTTTTTATGTAACAAGAAATCAGAAATAAAATAGAATAAAATAGAAATATATTGAATTATCTTTCCACTCCTTATGCTATATAATTAGGAGTAAAGTATTCAATATTGCTCTTGTATTAAGTCGATATACAGGGTGACCCAAACTTATCCAGCATAATTGTTTAGGAACATTGTATGGTTTAAATGGAAAAAATATGTCCTATAAACATTACATCTAGTTTCGATCGTGTGTGAGATATCGACGTTTGTCTATTTTCTTGTAGAGTTGTGGATGGCACCTATGAGAAAACGCATCCGCGTACAGCCTGCTGGCTTCTGCAGTGTTACCAACAGCAAGCCCATAGTAAAAATGAATGTCCACATATTCTTCATTTGTGAAAACAAACGGCATAATGGACTTCGACGTTGTGTTGCACAATATGAGCAACTGCTCAAATCAACCGCCAAGTCAATAAAATACCTTTTACACATGTTACAAGTACGACGATTCCTCTTCCTGTTTGGCATATGCAAAACAGGAAGAGTACATTTAAAAATAAATAGGTAAAGCTACGTTTTTTCTAGGAAAAGACTCTAAATAAAAGAAAATAATGTCGATATCTCACACCCGATAGAAACTAGATGTAATGTCTATAGGATATTTTTTGTTCCATTTGAACCATACAATGTTCCTAAACAATTATGTTGGATAAGTTTGGGTCACCCTGTATAAATTATTGAAAGAAATATAGTCTCAACTGACACCAAAAATCACCTATCAATTTTATTATTTTATAACACAAAGGACCATCAACCAACTCTAATTCGACTTGTAAAATTTTTATAACTTAAGTAGTTTTTTAAATATAATTTTTCAAACATCAGTTTTCAAAACTCATTTCATTTTGAGCTTCGCCTCAATTCACCGCTAGGCGTGACGTCATACGGGAGAATCGTCTTTGCTATCTAACATAGAATAACTCATCATCATTTTTCTTTTTCGATCATTTTCTATCCTTAATTTTGGAAAATCCAAATAAAAAAATGAGATCCACTTACATTGAAATGTTCCTTGTTGTACTAGCGTTATTCGGGTTCAAATTTGCAACAAACTTGAATTTTAGTTTATTTTTCATTATTTGATTAATATATGTGTCGATTTCAAATGTTCAAGTAAAAGTTACTAGATTTAAAAAGTGAGGAATTTATACATGAACTGCGGCCTCTCATCTTGTTTCTCATTTTTTACTTTTGTTTATATTTTATTTCTTTCCCAAAGTGTGACAATTATATATAAGGAGCACATATATATTGTTAAATCAATTCATATTTACATATTTATTCAATTGTCGATTGGTTTGTTAACATGCCTTATTATTGATTAACAATTAGACTCGTCAGTTTTTATATTAATAATGTATTTATAACTTTCTCTTATGTATTTACTTGGTTGTAATGATTTCGCTCTCCACCCGTATATGTTTCTCACACCCGTGTCAATTTCTCTTACGATCAGGATGAACCAGTGCCCATAAATATATCTAATTATAAATATTGGTTAATGTTCACTTCTGCACATCGCGCGATGACTGATCATGCAACAAAGGAAAGGATTTATTTGAATTTATTTTTTAAAGACTGAGGGTCTGCGCCCACAGACCCCCCCACCCCTCCTCTAACGAACTGATATATATAATCTCAATGAGACTACTATACTTTTTCCTTACCACATATACAAACACATGCCTACATCGTTTAAGGGAGAGAAAGGAAAAAAAGATATGCGAAACGAATTTCCTGTAGTTAAAAACTATAAAACATAAAAAAATTCTATATAGCCTATCTTATTCCAATTCTGAATAAACTGTTTGCATATTTCTGTTCATAATTTGCATAAGATTTTTATCTGAGTATTCTTTTAACTTAAAATCAATAAAGACCAGGTCGTTTTTCAATTTCACTAATAAACAGCTCTATGTAAATTGACATTTTTATGAGAGATTAAAAAAAAAGATGTTTACAGCAAATTTAGTCTGAAAAAATTCCCAGAAAAAATAACATGGCAGTACAATATACAGTATATATATACACACACATACACTGTCATATCAATGAATTATGACCAGCACCCCTTCAAGACACATGCATGGTTCGCCCCAACAAGGATTACACATTGCAAAATTTGCATAACAGGCTGAGAAAGCTTAAAGCTGGTGCATCAAACGGCAGGTGCACGAGCCTCAAGATGGGTAAACGTCCTGTTTTAACGGACATCCAAAAAGGGATGATAATAGGCTATCGCAGCAAGGGTGGCACCATCTCCAAAACGGCACGATTTGTGAACTGTTCACGGTTCGCTGTAGTGAAGGTGTACAAAGCGTGGATAGCAGGGACAGAAATCGCGTCCCAACGCCATCACTGTAAAGGGTTACGAGCCATCGACCAACGGGGTGAGCAGCGCCTACGACGACTCGTAAAAGTTGACAGGAGAGCCACAGTCCATCAACTCACCACCAGATTCAACAGTGGTGCCAACAGACGTGTATCCGACATTACCGTTGAACGCAACCTGCTACGGATGGGCCTGAACAGTCGACGCATGATTGCTGCACTCATGTTGACCAGGGATAATCGTCAACGACGCCTAGACTTTGCACGTGAGCACCGCCATTGGACCACAGACGAGTAGGCTAAGGTCGCCTTCTCCGATGAGTCAAGGTTTTTGCTCCATAAGATTGACGGGTGATGACGAGCGTGTCGTGAACGCCATGAAAAGTGACTGCAGGAGGCTGTTGTGGGCCGGAAACAGGCCGGTGGGGGTAGTGTGCATGTGTGGGGGATCTTCTGTTGGGAGCAGTTAGGTCCACTCATTCGTCTAGAGGTCTATTTGAGTGCCTGTGGCTATCTGTCAATCGTAGCAGTCCATGTGCACCTGCACATGCTCACGATGTTCCCCCCTGCCACAAGGCACGTCTCCTTCTGGATTGGTTCGAGGAACACTCTACTGACTTTCGAGTGCTCCGTTGGCCCGCTAATTCGCCGGACATCAATCCAATCGAACATCTGTGGGAGCACCTTGATCGCCATGTATGGCAGCTGGACCATTCACCTATGACTCTCGAAGCTCTGTGGACAGTACTTCAAGCGGAATGGACTGCCATACCATCGGAAACATACTGCGCACTTCTTGTGTCCATGCCACGACACCTAGCAGCAGTTATAGCGGCGAAGGGTGGCTACTCCCTTGGATGGGGGGATTAAGAGAGCAAAAGCATGGGGTCGATGAGCGGTAGGAAACTTGGAGGTCGAGTGAGGAGAGGAAGGCGGAAAGGCAGTAAAAATGAGGACTAATGAATCTCAAGGATACCCATTCTTTGGATGGGGATGGGTGAGGAGGTTTAGGGTTGGAGAGGGTAAGTTTTCTTCATTGGAGAATCCAGGAGAAGGAGGAAGTAGTGTAGCCATTCTCTAAGTCCCTCTCCTCATTCCTTTTCAACCTTAAATATTGCCGAACACCTATTAATGTCCAAAATTCCATTACCCTTACTGAATCTCTCTCCTCCTTCCACACATATGAATACCTTTCCCTCATGTCACTTGACATTACTAACCTTTATACTAACATCCCTGTCCCAGAAACCCTCTCTAACCTTGGAAACCTCCTGCTCTCATCCTCCTTTCCCGCTCATGACTATATCGACCTAAACTCTATCCTCACTGTCATTTCTACCCAGAATTACCTTTCCTTTAATAATGCCTTCTATTCCCAACTGTCCGGTTTAGGAATGGGGTTCCTATTAAGTAGCTTCCTTTCCGAAGTCTTCCTTCAGAACTTTGAACTCACCTTTGTCTCTCCCCTCCTCTCTAACTCCACCATTATTTCATGCTTTCGATACGTTGATGATATCCTAATTATTTTTGATTCCCGTTTTACCTCACCCGTTGACATTGCTAACCTTTTGTACACTTTCTCACCCCACATCCAGTTCACCTTTGAAACCGAATCTAACTGCTCTCTTCCATACCTCGATATCCTCATCACTAATGACCACTCCAACCACCGCTTTTCCTTCTCTGTCTACCGTAAACCCACATCATCTAATTTAATCCACTGTTCCTCTTCACACCCTCCTATCCATACACAAGCCTCCCTCCGTTTCTTCATCGACCGTGCCCTCAAGTTACCCCTCAGTCCTTCTTCCCGTGCCACCGAATTCCGAACTATACGCGCCTTAAAGAATGGCTACACTACTTCCACCTTCTCTCGGATTCTCCAACGAAGTACTCTTTCGACTCTGATGAAACGATTTCAAGAGAGAGAAAGTGTTGCGGACAGACATTGGCAAGGTTGATCACGTAAGGGACAGGTCCGCAACACTGTTAGAATAAAAGCCAAAAATTGTACTCGAGCCATATTTTCTGAGCGCTACTGTATTTAAGTTACAGTATGCACAAGAAAACTTGCCCTCTCCAACCCTAAACCTCCTCACCCATCTCCATCCAAGAAATGGGTATCCTTGCGATTCATTAGTCCTCATTTTTACTGCCTTTCCGCCTTTCTCTCCTCAGTCGACCTTCAAGTTTCCTACCGCTCATCGACCCCATGCTTTCGCTCTCTTAATCCCCCCATCCAAACAGACACCGACAATTTCTCCCGTTCCGGAGTTTATAGATTAAACTGTGGATTTTGCAATAAATACTATATAGGCCTGTCGACCCGCAATTTCAATAAACGATTCAAGGAACACATGGACTCCTACAAGAAACAAAATAATAAATCACACTACGTGATCCACCGTGCCTGCACGGGACATGCCCCAAAAGAGCAAAGCGAAATTATGACCATTCTCCATCTATGCAACAACCCATTCAAGATCGCCACTCTCGAAGCTAATGAGATCTTTAAAGCTAAGATCTCCTCTCCAGATCACCTCCTCAATTGCCAAACCGTTTTTGACATTTATTCTATTTTAAATTCTTTATCTGATATCTTGTAATATTGTATATTTACTTTCTTTTCCATTTTCTTATTGTTACCTTAGTTTATGTTAACTCTGGATGAGTCTTCTACTAGGTCCGCGTTTTCAATTTTGTTTGTGTTATGATGTCACTTTTTCCTTTATATTTCAATCAATTTTCCTCTCAAGGTTTCCTTATTTCATTGTTATTGGTTCCTTATCCAACCATTCTCCTATCCAAATGTCGCCACTGTATAATTTATTTATTTACTATTTGTTATTTCTTCATCCAATCATGTTCTCATTCTGTACCATATTTTCTGTATATAAAGGCTTATGTCCTCTTGTGTGTATCCTTGATAAAGCCGGGAATAAATGGCGAAACTACTCGGAAACTCTGTTCTGCCTTTGTTGTGTTGTAAAGTCTCTACCAATTTTTTCGATGATTTAAATAATTTATTTATCATTTAGATATTATTATTTGTGCTAACAATCAAAATTTTTCATTGTATAAAGATTTTTTTTCTTTTATAGTAAATATACACAATGGATATTCAATTCAGTTATACAGGCTGAACAAAACTTCAAAAATTTATTAAAAAACTATGTAACACATGGACACCCAAGATACTTGGATTTGTGTAAAAACTCTGAAAGTTATTTTCCAAAGCAGTCAATGATGGCCACGTAAGCAACGTGTCAAGCATCACGTGACAAAGCAATGCATATGGCCACCAATGCAGTGAAGAAAGCTTTTGTATATTAATGTTTAACAAATGCTGTACAATGGAGTTTTAGAATACGTGTCGGCATATCACCGCATACTAATCATTCTATCTACAACTGGTACAAGAAATTTGAAACAACGGGATGTTTGTACAAGAATAATTGCCCTGGAAGACTACCCGTATCTGAGGAAAATTGGAAGACATTCATGCAGCGTATCAGCACAGTCCAAATAATCAACAACACATGCAAGTAGAGTGTTAAACATCCCCCATCAACGGTTTGAAAAAGTTTAAGAAATCGGATAAAAATGATTCCTTGGGAGCTACAATTATTGCACAGTCTAAATCAGTGTTTCCCAACCTGGGGGCCCATGCAATTCGATTGTTAAGGGGGGCAATTCGATTGTTAAGGGGGGCAATTCAAAATCTATGTTACTGTGTTTGCTCAATAATTTCCTAGTGATTTCTTCCAAAAACTGCCATTCATGTTTCTTCAATGAAAATAGAAAAAATTATATTTGGGG